>JBCAUI010539472.1:0-10894 GCA_038406195.1 Haplosyllis anthogorgicola
AGTGATTTCAGGGAGTTATAGAGAAATTGCTTTGTGGTGGTTTGGAAAATATGTCGGAAAGAATGTTTGTTATTTGTTCCTGAGAGAAAACTCTCTTTTTTATGGAAAGAATATGACTTTTTAATCTGCCTTAAAATTTGTATATCAATCGTTGGAATTTGCAACAATTCCTCCAAATTATTCAATGCTCCATGCTGGTTTAGGTGTTTTCGAACAAGGTGTTGTACGGAATCAGGAAAGAGAAAAATAATTTCTCGGTTAAGGGGTTTTGCTTCCAGATCTTCAAAAGAGCTGTAGCTTACCTCAATGTCAGCCTGCTCTGCTGTCTGTGGTTGCAGGTTCTGCCCGTATAATGCCGTGCCAATAAAAAAGAAGCAAAAAAACCTAATCATATAAATATCGAAAAGCAAAAGTGTTTGAAACCAGGCTTTCCCTTCCAAAAAAGGTGGTAAGAGCCATATTAATGTTTTTGATTCTCAAAACGCCTGAGAGAGAAACGATTTGTTCTCGAAAAGCGTAGGAGGCGTAAACGGATATTGGAGGGCTGACGGTTGCAGCAAGGCTAAAATCAGAGCTCATATTTTTTCCATCTAAGGTTCTTAGGGTCAGTTTCATAACAGAGTTTTGGTGCAGATATTGAATTCCAAGTGATGATTTCAGAGTGTTGTTGAGCGAGAGAGAAGCATTTTCTAAACGGACATCAAAAAGGAAAGAGTTCCATAAAACGGAGGCGAAAATATCGGCATAAAATATTGTTAGACTTTGGGTTTCAATATGTTGGCGAAGAAAAACATTTGGCTTTATTCCCACAAAAACATTTTTTCCAAAACTTCTGGAAAAAGCCGTTCCAAAAGTAAATTCTGTATATTCTTCGTTTCCAAAACGAAGCACTTCGGGCTGAAGAAAAATATTGTCTAAGACTTGCCAGTCTGCCCGAATGAGAACCGAATATATTGGCAAATTTAAGTGATGTTTAAGAGCCTGAATGTCAATAGAATTATTTTGTGAAACAAGGTTTAGGGTGGGGTTGAGATGGTTTATAAAAGGGGCTTTTTTTTGATTTTTTAGAGTATGGATAGTGGGGAAATAATCACGAACCAAAAAAAGGGCTTGGGAAAATACTAATGGTGGATTAAGGTGCAAGAGAATCAGGAAGAACAAAGTGAGAAGCATCACTTTTGTTGAAATGTTTCTTTTACATGAGGCTTTCATGCTGAGAACGCTAAAAAGAAGTCGACTAAAATGAAACAGACGGTCTTTTTTAAAAGAGAATTTAAATATACATTGCCTCCTTCACGCTTTTTACGATGTCGTCAGCTGCCGGTAAAAATTCCTTGACCAGAGGAGGGGCGTATGAAAGTGTTGTATCTTTTGTGGTAAGGCGTTTTACAGGAGCATCGAGATAGTCAAACGCCAATGATTGGATTTTATAGGTTAATTCGGAGGAAATGCTTGCTACGGGCCAGGACTCCTCAACGATAATTACCCGATTTGTTTTCTTAACGGATGGGATAATAGTGTCATAATCAATAGGTCTTATGGTTCTAAGGTCGATTACTTCGGCACTTATTGCTTCTCCCTCCAAAATTTCTGCGGCTTTTTTGGTTTCTTTCATAATTTTTCCAAAGGAAAGCAGGGTTACATCATTGCCCGACTTGACCACATCTGCCGAACCAATGGGAATGGTGTATTCTTCTTCTGGCACTTCTCCCTTATCTCCATACATCATTTCCGATTCCATAAAAATTACCGGGTCATTATCTCTGATAGCGGTTTTCAGAAGCCCTTTGGCATCATAAGGATTTGAGGGAACCACGACTTTTAGTCCCGGACAATTGGCATACCAATTATCAAACGCCTGCGAGTGCTGAGCCCCAAGCTGCCCGGCAGATCCTGTTGGGCCACGAAAAACAATGGGGCAACTGAATTGACCCCCAGACATTGATCGAATTTTAGCAGCATTATTTATCACTTGATCGATTGCCACAAGCGAAAAGTTGAAGGTCATAAATTCAATTATGGGCCTCAACCCGTTTGTTGCCGCACCTACTCCAATTCCTGAAAATCCCAACTCGGAAATGGGAGTATCAATAATTCGTTTTTCGCCAAATTCTGCCAGCATGCCTTGACTGACTTTATAGGCTCCATTATATTCTGCGACCTCCTCTCCCATAAGAAAAATGTTCTCATCTTTTCTCATTTCCTCGCTCATGGCTTCTCCGAGGGCCTGTCTGAATGGTATGGTTCTCATAATTTATCGGTTGTTACAATAGGATTTATATTCGCAATAGTCACACTTTTTAACCGCTTCTGTTTTTCGAAATTCAAATTGGTCTTGGACTGTTTCCAAAACCTTTTGGTCAAATTGCTGGGCAAAGTTAATGCATTGGGACAAAATATTTTTCTCAAGATTTACTTCAATCTCTATTTCTTTTGGTTTTGAGCGAGAAAGCGAAATGAGAGACACCGATACCCCCTCATAAGTTTCGATATCTGGAATGAGCATGGTATAAAATATTAACTGGAAAGCATAACCCAAACGACTGCCCAGTTTATGCTCTTGAAAAAGCCCCTCCAATTCATGGTCAATTCTCATTTTCTTTTCGTCAAAATGTGAGGTTTTATAGTCTAAAATTTTAATGTTATTGTTGATCATATCAACCCGGTCTATTTTTCCTTTCAGGAGGAGTGGGAGGGCTCCGTTTTCGGTTTTAAGGCTTTTTCTTACCTTTTGGAAAGACTCCAAACTGAAATTTTTTATTCCCTTTTCGACATAATTTTCATTGTGAAAAGCAACAAAGTCTTTGAATGTTTTATGGAGCATTTGAATTTCTAATAGGTTCTGCCCATGGGTTAATGAAAGTCTTTCTTTTTTGAAAAAATTCTTTATAAATGTCTCAACGCCATCTCTCTCATATTGGATCGGGGTATATTTTTGGTCTGACCCTAAAGAGTTTTTGATGATATATTCCAAATAGTTATGAATGAGTGTTCCACGTTTCAGGGGGTCTATGACTTTTGTTGGCTCGTCGGGAATCCGAAACTCACGAATAAATTGCAAATAGTACTTAAATTGACAATAAAAAAATGAGCTAAAAGCGGAAGGTGAAAGTCCATTTTTAGAAAGTTTTTGTATGTATTCTCGGCGAACTTTTTCCGGGAGAACTACCCCCTCAGTTTGGGAGCTAAAGGTCTTCGAAAGTCGCTTTGGTTTTAATATTTCAACATTTATTTTTGAATTTTCTTGAGCCAATTCTTTTTCTATTTGAACCACATACCGGCTTTTGCTTCCATAAAGAAATTCCTTTTTGGGGTCGTTGACGGAGAGGAGAAATACATTTTTGGGATACCGGATTGAGGCATAAAAAATGTAACTCATCAAGGCATCTTTATCTCTGATATTCTGAATTTTATATTCTCGTTGGAGCGAATAGAGAATGAATGTTTTGTCTGATTGAGGAATACTATAAATATCTTCATTCAGGGAAAGATATATGAGGTTGTCAAAGTCTAAATTTCTTACTTCCAGCATTCCCATAACCAAAACGGGAGCATTGGGGGAAAGATTATAACGCACTGAAAGCCCCGATAAAGCCTGCATCAAAAAACGAGAAAATGCCTTTGTGTTAGTTATTTCTCCTATCGTTTTCCAATCTTCTGCCATATCATTTACTTTGGATATAAGGAGCTTTTTTGCTTCTCTTTCAAAGTCTGAGTTTGGGACTGTAAGCGTTGTAAGAACTTCCTCCAAACACTTCAGAAAAAGAAAGGGTTGGTCTTTACTATCGATAATCTGTTTCACAAGGTTGGTAACTTTTTTGGAAAATCCTTTATTGAGAAAGGCAGCAGCAACGTGGCCTATTTCGTGTTTTCGTTCTCTCATTTCTGTTTGGAGCAAAGCCCTTGATTCTTGGGGCTGGAAGTCTATAAATATCTCCAACATTTCCCCTAAGGCATCTGGACTAAAGGTGGTCTGATGTTCCGATTTTGATATAGAACGAGAGAACGTGATAATGCTTTTGACCAACAAAAAGACCTGAGACGAAGCAATATTTCGCCCAAAAGAAACATCAAAGTCTAAGCCGTAAATGTGAAAATCCTCGACCAATGCCTCGCCAATCATTTCATCGGGGCAAACTACCCCAACGGTTTCTTGAGGTCGGCTCTCTCGAATTTGTTGAATGAGGGTGGCAACAATTTGTATCTGTTCATAAGGGTCGGCGGTTTCAAAAAGTTGAATATTTTTTGGCTGATTATGCAAATCATCAAATATATACGAGGCATTTTCAGGTTTAATTTCGAGGCCTTTAAAATTTTTTCTTCCAAAATATCCTGCTTCATGAACTGGGTCATTCAAATAGGAGGCATCATAGTTCCAGTATATTTTGTTTTGTGTTTTAATGTGTTTCAAAATCTTTTGTTCGGCAACACTCAGGGCATTAAACCCTACAAAAATGGTTTTTGAAATATCGTATGAGGGTATCTTTTCGGCTGCAATACGATAGACCATTCCGCGATAGCCCCATTGTTTTTCCTGTAATAGTTTCTGAAAAACGGTATAAAGTTCGTGGAGATAGGTGGTAAACAATAGATTTTTATCTGCTTCTTTGGCTTCTTTTCCCAGAGAGTCTGACCACTTTTTTAGCTCATATTCGTTGTTGAGCGAACGGAAAAAAGCGACTGGGGGGCATAGAGCATTGTCAATACTGCTAAAATCTGAAAGAATAACGCTGGCTTTTTGGAGTCGTTCGGACGGGGGAATTTTGTTTTTTCGGTCTATTTGGTTATGAGCCAAAAGCAAAATGGGAATAAGTTTGGAGTTTTCCATCTGCTTCAGTCCGCTCACGTTTTCCACATACGTTTCAATAGAACAAAATTCTGGCGCAACAAAACTTTTCCCAATACTCCGAAACAAATATCGCTGGATATGAATGGCGGTTCTTTGGTTTGGGGTAATGATTTTCAACTGATAGAGTGCCTGAGCATCAAAATCAGTCAATAAATCTTGGACAACGCTTTGAAGAAATGGCTGCATTTAGAAGGTTGTTAATAATGCCACAAAGATATTACCAACCGCTATTGAAAGATATTATGCTTATTACGGAGAGAGTTTTACCCATTCCGCTTCAGGTTCTTGGAGGGATATTTCCGTCAATTTTAATACTTTTTTTTATAAAACAAACCAAACACCGCCTCAAATGGGGGGGGCAAAATATTAATTGTAAACTATTGATAATCATATATGTATATATGTATGTGTTAAAATAAAAAGTTTGTATATATATTTGCACCGTTTTTTTTCTTACAAAAGTCAAAACGAGGTTCTTGGCTTGCTAAGAAAACTCAAAAAAACTAACTTTATAGAACCTCCTCATAAGTAATATTAGAAAATGAAAAAAAATTTATTTTTTGGAGCAATGCTTCTGTGCTTTGCCCTGCTTCCGTTTATAACTCACGCACAAAGCGAGAACGATTTTGTAACTACCTGGAGACTTAGTGAGGCTGACAAAAGCATTACCATCCCTACCGTTCATGGCGGATACGAGTACTATGTGAACTGGGGCGACGGAGCTAGTACTACGTTTCAAGGACCCTATTACAGTTCTGTAACATACCACTATCCAACAGCAGGCGAAAAAACCATCCGTATAAAAGGCAAGTTCCCGCGTATTTTTTTTTTCGGGTATGGGAGCGAAAGAGAAAAAATCCGATCAGTTGATCAGTGGGGAAATATTGCATGGGAAAGTATGTATGGGGCATTTACGTTTTGTAGATACCTTGATATTGAAGCAGAAGACAAGCCCGATTTAAGCGGTGTTACCGAAATGTATATTATGTTTCAAGGAGCCCAAAACCTAAAAGCATACATAGGCGATTGGAATGTCAGCAACGTTGTCAGTATGGAGAGGGCGTTTGAGTACGCCACTTCCTTTAATCAGCCTTTACATGGATGGAATGTAAGTAAGGCTACCAATATGTATGCTATGTTTAGACATGCCAACTCCTTTAATCAGGATCTCGGTAACTGGAATTTAAAAAGTATTAGGGATATGCGATTCATGTTAGATTTCACTGCCTTATCCGTAGAGAATTATGAAGCCACCCTTGAAGGCTGGAACGCCAACAACAATACCCCCAATGGAATGCACCTCGGAGTTTATAGGCTTAAATATTGCGATGAAAGTGCTGGTGCCGCTCGAAGTAAGCTTATAAACAGTAAATCGTGGTTCGTGGACGGAGATCGTAAAGTATGTGGTGAACAAAAAAAAGACACCGATTTTGTAACTACCTGGAGGCTTAATTTTGATGGCGAAACCGTTTACATCCCTACTTTTGGTGGCGGATACGAGTACTATGTGGACTGGTATAATGATGGCACGTTTGAAGGTCCCCATCATGGTGACATAAAACACCGCTATGACGTAGCAGGTGAAAAAACTATCCGTATAAGGGGCGACTTCCCGCGTATTTTTTTTGATTATGGGGGGGTTACCGAAGACAAAATTGATCAAGTTGATGATAACGACAATTTAGATTTTTTTCGGGCTGCTAAAGACAAAATCATATCTGTTGACCAGTGGGGAAATATTGTATGGGCCGGTATGGAACATGCATTTGCGGGTTGTAGCAACCTTGATATTAAAGCAACAGACAAGCCTGATTTAAGCACTGTTACAAACATGGCGGGCATGTTTGGTCAGGCCTCCTCCCTTAAAGCATACATAGGCGATTGGAATGTAAGTAAGGTTACCGTTATGGAAAGTCTATTTTGGCAAGCCAAAGCCTTCAATCAACCTTTAGATGATTGGAATGTAAGTAAGGTTGTCAATATGTATGCTATGTTTCAAGGAGCCACCTCCTTTGATCAGAATCTCGGTGAGTGGGATCTAAAAAGTATTAGGGATGTGCGATACATGTTAGATGATGCTGGCTTATCCATAGGGAATTACGATGCCACCCTTACCGGCTGGAACGACAACCCCAACACCCCCAATAACATTCCCCGTCTTAACCCCGGTGACCCTGGTGGATTCGGTGCTAAGGGGTTGAAGTATTGCAATGCAAAGGATGCCCGAAGTAACCTTATAAATAACAAAGGGTGGGTTATATGGGAAGATCAAGAACTCTGTTCTCCAAAAAACTATTTTATAACTACCTGGAAAACGGATAACCCCGGCACTTCCGGCAATACAGAAATTACCATACCGGTTGCTCCCGATGTAACCTACAACTACGATGTGGACTGGAATAACGATGGCGATTTTGACGATCCTAATGAAAAAGTAAATACGGGCGGAGGCGCAACCCACACCTTCCCCACTGCCGGCAACCACCGAATAGCTATAAGGGCCAGAAAATTTCCGCTAATGCGTTTTAGTAATACAGGCGATAAAGACAAACTTATTTCCATTGACCAGTGGGGAGCTATTAGGTGGGACAGTATGATAGAGGCATTTTATGGCTGTACGAATCTTGAGCTAAAAGCAACAGATGCCCCCGATTTAAGCAATGTTATCACTATGACTAATATGTTTAGAGGCGCCACCAAATTTAATGGAGATATAGGTCATTGGAATGTCAGCGAGGTTGTGCATATGGGTAATATGTTTAGAGGCGCCACCTCCTTCAATCAAGACCTAAGTAATTGGAATCTCAATAGGGTTGAGAATATGAATAGTATGTTTAGAGGTGCCACTGCCTTCAATCAAGATCTAAGTAATTGGAATAATCTAAATGCGGTTACGGATATGAATAATATGTTAGACGGCAGTGGCTTATCCCTAGCGAATTACGATGCCACCCTTATCGGGTGGCACGCCAACGTAAACACCCCTGATGACATTACCCTCGGTGCTTCGGGACTCAAATATTGCGATGCAAGTGTTGCCCGAAGTAACCTTTTAACCAGCAAAGGTTGGGAAATACAAGGGGATATTAAAGAATGTTCTCCCTACTTTGTAACCACCTGGAAAACCGATGCGGTTACTCCTGGCGAAACAACCATAATCATACCGACTGTTTCTGGTGTAATCTACAACTACGATGTGGACTGGAATAACGATGGCGATTTTGATGATCCTAATGAAAAAGGACATACCGGTGATGCGACGCACGACTTTAACACTGCCGATACCTACCAAATAGGTATAAGGGGCGAATTTCCGCGAATTTATTTTAACAATAGAGGCGATAAAGATAAACTCCTCTCCGTTGACCGATGGGGAACTAATGAGTGGATGAGTATGGAAAGGGCATTTTATGGCTGTACGAATCTTGAGATAAAAGCAACAGACGCTCCCGATTTAAGCCGGGTTACTGATATGAGTAATATGTTTAGAGGCGCCACCTCCTTTAATGGAGATCTAAGTAATTGGAATGTAAGCGAGGTTATGGATATGAGTAATATGTTTAGAGATGCCACCAAATTTAATCAAGATCTAAGTAATTGGAATGTAAGCGAGGTTATAGATATGAGTAATATGTTTAGAGGCGCCACCGCCTTTAATCAAGATCTAAGTAATTGGAATCTCAATAAGGTTACGGATATGAATAATATGTTAGACGGCAGTGGCTTATCACCAGCAAATTACGATGCCACCCTTATCGGTTGGAATACCAACGTAAACACCCCTAATGACGTTACCCTCGGTGCTTCGGGACTCAAATATTGTAATTCAAAGGTTTCCCGAAGTAACCTTGAAATTACAAAAGGTTGGACCATAAACGGAGATAGTGAAAAGTGTCCTTCTACAGAAGACCACTTTGTAACCACCTGGAAAACCGATGCGGGTACTCCCGGCGAAACAACCATTACCATACCGGCTGCTTCTGTCGGAATCTACAACTACGATGTGGACTGGAATGATGATGGGGTATTTGATAGTATTGGCATGACCGAGAGCGTAACCCATGACTATGATAATGCAGGCGAAAAGACTATACGTATAAGAGGTCTTTTCCCCCGTATAAATTTTGTTAATGAAAGCGATAAAGACAAACTCTTATCCGTTAACCAATGGGGAACTATTGTCTGGAGTGGTATGGAAAGGGCATTTGAAGGCTGTACCAACCTTGAGGTATTTGCAACAGACGCTCCCGATTTAAGCCGTGTTACTGATGTGGGTAGTATGTTTTCAGGCGCTACCGCCTTTAATCAAGATATAAACCATTGGAATGTAAGCCTTGTTACCAATATGGTTGATATGTTTTCAGGCGCCACCGCCTTTAACCAAGATTTAAGTAATTGGAATGTAAGCGAGGTTATAAATATGAGTAATATGTTTAAAGATGCCACCGCCTTTAACCAAGATTTAAGTGATTGGAATCTCAATGAGGTTACGGATATGAATAATATGTTAGACAGCAGTGGCTTATCAGTAGCCAATTACGATGCCACCCTTATCGGCTGGAACGCTAACTCTAACACGCCTAACGGTATTACCCTCGGAGCTATGGGGCTGAACTATTGCCGTTCAAAAGCCGCCCGCGATAACCTTGTATCTACTGCAACTGGCGGAAAAAGTTGGACGATAAAAGGCGATAGCGAAGACTGCTCATTAGATGATATTACTTTAACGAGCAGCGAAATAGCCGAGAATGCTGGAGCCAATGCCATAGTGGGCACATTATCAACGAGTCCGGTTATTCCGTCCAATACCTATACCTACACTTTCACGAGCGGAACGGGCGATACGGATAACACCTTGTTCAATATCAGCGGTGAGGAATTACGGGCAAATGAAAGTTTTGATTTTGAGACCAAAAACAGTTATTCGGTGCGTATCAATGTTAATGACGGAGCGAATGACTTTGCAAAATCCTTTACGATTACCGTAACGAATGTGAAGGAAGATGGAGATGTTAATACTGTAAGTGGTATAAAAATTTATCCAAACCCTGTTACCGACAATGTGCTTAATATACAACTCCTTTCAGGTGAAACTATAAAAAAGATTTCACTTGTTGATTTGCAAGGTCGTATATTGGCGGAAGTACCGGTAGATATTCGTCAAATCGATATGAGGACTTATGCTGGAGGGGTGTATGTATTAAAAGTTGAAACCAATTCACAAACCATTGTTTCAAAGATTGTCAAAGAATAAAAAACAATTTTTAGCCCCCCCCCTTTAAAGAACATTCTATAATAATGAAATCAAAACACCTTATTATTCTCAGTGCCATTCTGTTATTTTTTACTTCGTGCAAAAAAAGTGATGATGACGGTGGGGGTGTAAAAAGAAGCAATAATGAACAAATAAATTTTGTTTATGATACCTTGAACTATTATTATTATTTCAAAGATGAATTTGATCGAAATTTAGATCTTACTAAATTTAGTTCTGCCAAAACCCTTTTTTATGACGAACTGCGGAGCAAAAATGACCGTTTTTCTCATTATGCTCCTAAACCATCCTTGCAAGCCGCTTTTAGCGACAAGGCTGAAAGCTATGGGTTTTCTATCGTACAGGTAACCGAAAGCGAAAAAATAATGGTTAATTATGTTACTCCCGAGTCCCCCGCAGGCAACGCTGGTATAAAGAGGGGGTGGGAATTACTAAAAATTGATGGCTCTTTGAATATTACGCGTGAAAGTTTTCAGAAGAAATCTTCTGAAATGATTTTCAAAAACCTTACTGGCGGGCAAGATACCGTTAATATCACACAAGCAATCGTCCAAGAAAAAACGGTTGATGAAGTCAAAAATATTAAGACCATAGATGGAAAAAGTATCAACTATGTTAGCATAACAACTTTTGGTTCAAAGAAATACCAAAGTGAATTTTCTACTGCCTTCGACACATTGAAACATACAGACTACTTGATTATTGACCTTCGGTACAACGGAGGAGGATTTATAACCGCTGCCGTTGAGCTTTTGGCATATCTTGTTCCG
>JBCAUI010539483.1:0-10893 GCA_038406195.1 Haplosyllis anthogorgicola
AGTCCAGGACATTAAACAAAGTTTCGTATTGATAGCATGTGATAAAATGTGTCAATAAATGTTCAAGTTGGACAAAAATATTTAATTTATTTCCTTCCAAAAACAGGTGGTGCTTGTATTAGAGAGGGTGCTTGTATTAGAATAAATACAGTATTTGGGATCTGATCTTAGACACTTTATCTGTGATATTGTAACCTATAGTCTTAATTTTACGATATTGCCAAATGAGCTCAGGTCCATCTGGACCTATTTTTTAGTTTTATAATCTTTTTGGTGAACCGAGGTCTGTTTTACCTGCAATTAGGCACGGACGAGTCCTGTAAGTATGAGGTACAATTACTGACTTTTTCAGGTAAATTTTTTTTTTCGGTGACCCGACGTTCATTTTACTGGAACCCTTCTTTTTGGACTTGGGGGGGGGGGTGACTCTGTTCATGACTCTGTTCATGGATTTCAAAGCCATGGTGGATCGATCTGTTGTTGGCGTTCTTACTCACTTGTGTGCTAGCGCTGATCTCCACAGCCACTTCTGACTTTTCAGCTGCTTTCATTCAATGCGAGCGCACATTGCACATGGGTGTTAGCAGGCAGCTGACTGTTTACAGTCAGGTTAGTAATGCCATTTTAGCTGTTCTAAAATCTAGTGGGTTCCTCCGAAATCTGCACTCAAGACAGTCATTATGTCAGCTTTGTACAAAAACATGTTATTTTAGGACGTACAGTAGAACCTGCTTTGACGGGCCACCCTTTATCATAATGTAAATTGGCCGTAAATGACAGGTGGCCTCACAAAGCAGGGATGAATTTAATGATTTATCTATAAGAAAATGTAAAAAAAACCCACATGCTGGCCGTAAATGTCAAGTGGCTGCTCAAGCAGTGGCTTTTTAAAGCAGGTTCTACTGTAATGAAATAACACAGTGGGCTCATCCTCGGCTCAGGTCACCTTAAAAAAGGGAAAATGAGAAAGGTATCAAGGGGTGTTGACAATAGCAACATTAATTAAGGTGTGACTATTATTATTTTTTATTTTTTAAATTTTTTATTTTTTTTAAATTTAATTTAATTTTTAATTAAATTTTAATTGTTTATTTATTTATTTAATTTTTAATTTTTAATTTTTTTAAAATTGTATTTATTTTTATTTTTTAGAGTTTTTTGTTGGACCAGGGTCCATTTGTGGGCCGTGATTGCTCCTGTTTTGGACTTCATGTGACCATCCCCATGGGTTTTAAATCCAGGGTGGATCTCTCGCCTGCACTCTTACTTGCTTGTGTGCAGTGATCCCGAGGTGCAACACCTGCCTTTTCCACCAATAGAGGTGTACACTGTATAAGAGTGTGCACAGCATGGCCAGCTGGGATCCTCTAACATGCATCCCGACGCAGTGGTGAGATGCTCAGCGATGCGTGACTAAGTCAAACGCGCTGACCAACTGAGCTATTCCGCCCGCCAGTGTGACTATGATTTATTCCCACATTGAATTGTTTGGGGCAGCTGGAGATGAAAATTTTTTTACCATTAAATATTTGAGATAATTCCTTTAATAGTCTTAATACCAAACGCCTTTAAGACCAGTTTGAATTTATTACTATTCGAAACAGGTGTGGTACATAAAACTGCTTGTGCTTAGCATGGGTTGTTTGGGTGGTAACAAATGTTCCTTTTTACGAAATTCCTTTTCCGCTAAATTTTATTTTTGACCTTCAAAGTTACATGAAGTGGAAGACTGTATCAATAGCAGTTCAATATTTATCATGTAATTATCGATTTATTTGTAGTCTTGTAGTAAAAAGTATTTACAGAGAGCACTGAAGTATAATTTTTACATATTTATGAAAAATCAATTCTATTTGTCCAGTCATAAGATTTTAAAATATGCATTACTTGTTGCTGTCTACTGAAATAACCACCTTGTTTGGTATTGATTTAGTCACATGCCCTTCACATCATATATGTACATAGGTATTTGATTGACCGACAGAGTCTTATGATTACATGCCCCAAATTATATTAATTAAATGTTGAAAATGTGACTGATAAAAATTCTGCGAGACTGATATTAAAAAATTATGTCTAAATTTGGTATTAATGAAAATATCCTGTGATGCATTAATTAAAAGCCGCAAGCCATTTAGGAAAAGATTAGTTGCACAGTAATAAGACAATTCATGGATCCACCACTGTATTTCAAATGTAGCTGGAAACTTAACTGTTTCCAATTTTACACCTCGACAGATTTCATAGCTCGAGCTTGTGTACATATTTACTCGAATTGACCAACTTTTGATGGAGTGCCTCCTTTAAAAAATTAAAACGCCGAAAATATAATGCAAAACTCGATTTTTATGCAAAATTGGCATACATTAAAGAGATTAACCAAGTTAAGAAGTTAACCATGATACTAAACCAATATATACTTTGTAATTTTGCCTACAAAGGGGGGCGGGGGTGCCCAAATTGGAGAGGGTGCTTGAATTCTGATAAATAAGGTAATTATGTTCATTGTCTTTTGTGGTTATTGCAGGAGTAATCAAATAGTTTTATTTTGTTACAGATTCCCTGACCGTTCAGTCCGGTCAGAGTAAACTTGCCAGTCAGAGTGTGTGGGGTGCGCTTCGAGGTCTGGAGACGTTCAGTCAGCTCGTGTATCAAGACGGTGATGGAATGGTACAGTAGATTATTATACAATACAGTTTTATCACTCAGGTTCAAGATATTTTATCAAATGGGCCCCTGGTCGATGTAGGGTGGAAATTTTGAGATTTAATTCGCAAATGTGCAATACATGTGTCATTTGCATTCTTTTAGATCTAAAGCATAGCAGTACCGCTGCTTGTCAATACAGTTATTCCTCAGTAACCGTAGATCCCCACTTAACCTAGTCCTTATGATTCGTACTTACGACACTGGCGACTGGGAATTACAGTGGAACTTGGGCTTTTTTTTTAATCGTTTGGATTACATTGCATGGTCAGGATTTTCAAAGTGCGGCGATCGAAAAAAAAAAAAAATTGAACTTGGTCTCTAATAAGCCAAACTGTTAATAAAAGTAAATAAAATTAATATTTTTCTTGATTCACTTCCAGCCAATCGACTTCCAACAGCACGAAAGCTACCATATTTTACCATAGATAACGTGTTTCATCTGCCATATGAGTTTTGTTTTTTTGAAATCCCGATTTCAAAGTGCGGCGGATAATGTAATCTTAACAATTAAATAAAAAAAGCCTTGTCATGAACGACACATCTCTTGAATGACATCCTTTCTTTTTACGACACTAAGTGACTTTTCCCTGTATACAAAGTTGTTAAAACTATTTTGAATGACCCTGTCTTGGGCGACACCCTGCCTTCTACGACATTTTCTGGAAGGAAAAGTTCTGTGTCGTTCAAGACAAGTTCTACTGTAGTAGGTGCAGTGTTGTTTCGCACCATTGCTTAATACAAGACGAAAACTTTTGTTCATATGAATTTTTGTACAAACGTTCTTCCCTGTGTGATTACAGCATCTGGTGAACAACACGATGGTAACGGACAAACCACGCTTCTCCCACCGAGGTGTTCTCCTCGACACATCACGTCACTTCATACACAAAGACATCATCAAAAAGAACTTGGTGCGTATAACAGAAGAGAACGTATCGGAATAGAATGTGGCTTGTAATTGTTATCGCTTTGTGTACAAAAATAAAGGTGGAAGTATCATTTATTGCCGATTGTTAGTTGGCTATGCGAGGCTATTTTTTCTGCATATGTTACGATTTCCTAGTGTCTAGCTTTCAGTTGGTAGCTTAACACTCAGCCGCAACCACCTCCTCATGTCAAATACTTGGTGAGATATTGAATAAATGCAAAATAAATGTAAAACAGAATCAGCTGTAGGGTAGGGGCATGGTTTAATCAGTTCCAGATCCATCACTGAATTTAAACCAAGCAGCCTCGGTTAATACATGTACTTGGATGACCGACCATGCAATCAGTGGATGGTATTTCTCCAAGGAAAACTGAGCATGCCTAAAACCCAAACTATGAGTCTCAGTGGCTCCAAAGTGGTTGTGTGCCGGTCCTATTATAAATAACTAAAAATAAGTAGACAAATAAAATAATGTAAAACAAAATCAGCAACATACATGTTAAGGATGGTTGTGATTTTAATAACTTGTCTACTAAATTGTGTTCCAGGATGCGATGGCTTTCAACAAACTGAACGTGTTCCACTGGCACATCGTTGACGACCAGTCCTTCCCGTATCAAAGCAGAGACTTCCCGATGCTGTCCGAAAAGGTAATGAAAATTATTTATTAATATTGTTTAAGTTACAACTATCCGTATCTCCTCTCATTGCTTGGCTGACTTTGACCCATATTTTGAATGTGGCATTACTGACCACTGGCTTTTAAATCTAGGGATCTATTGAGTTGCCTCTGGCTAAAGTAAGGTTTGATCTGAGGACCTCTCGCTTTAAGTGAGGCACTGAAAGCTTGTTATGTTAAGTTAATATTAAGAGAGGAAAGAGTTATACATTAATGTGTAGTAATGCAGTACCTCGTAATTTTCCTCTGTATTATTTTATTTTTAGGGCGCATTTGATCCGTTCTATCACGTGTACTCCCAGGCAGACATAGCAGAGATTATTGAATACGCACGTGTTAGGGGAATTCGTATCATGCCGGAGTTTGATACGCCAGGTAGGTACTTACACATTTTGTACGTTGTATTTGAAAACTTGTTATTTTAGGCAACCATTCAAAAGTCACTGAATTGTACACGTAAAACTTGCCATGCAGATGCTAAGAGTCTTATGGTTACATATCACTGCTTCAGTCCAGAAGTAAGCACATTCTCTCCATTGTCTTAGCATGTCTGTAACTGACTGTCTTAACATAAAACATGTGACATGTACAAAATGATAAATTATCAATAAACTTCTGACGATTGTACAGACTTGTCTGTGCCAACAAGGCTCCTCCGTTCGCCCTGCCAGGAGCTGTAACCATAAATACCCCAAAACAGCTAGTATCGCACACAGACCTGAGCTATTGGCAACAGGGCTAACAACTTCCAAGTGTTAGACACTCCGGGCTCCAAGGCCAGAGAGCATATAGCTGCGCTGGTATTCTCACAAACTGTCGAATCAAGTAAAAGTGTGCTGTAACTGTACTCATTTAATCCAACCTTTGCTTAACAGGTCACACACAGTCGTGGGGTGATGGGCAGCCGGACCTGCTGACTAAGTGTTACAGCAAGGGTAAACCCGACGGCGCATTCGGACCTATAGATCCGACTCTGGATTCCACCTACACCTTCCTCAGTGGATTCATGAAAGAACTCACCGAAGTGTTCCCTGATGCATACATTCATCTAGGTGGTGACGAGGTGTCGTTCAGCTGCTGGTAAGTAAGGATCATAGAATGCAAGTGAGTAAGTGTGCAGACGACAGATCCACTCTGGCTTTGAAACCCATGGGTAGAGTCACCCCAGGTTCAAAACAGAGGGGACCAGTGGCCCCAGAATGGACCTGGGTCCACGAAAAAAATAAACAAGAGCAGTATAGTTACACTAAATCCTGTAAGCATAAAGCTGCCTTGGCAATACTGATGTAAAGTAATAGCTGTTCTATTCGGTTTGGGGCTGTTGTTAATCGTTTACCCGGTGCTCCGTATTCCTTAGTCTCCCGTGCCACACTTCCAGTTGCTGTAATGCAGCTGCACTTTACGCCCTCTATTGCTATGAGTCCTAGTGTGGTGTACAGCTGCAGTCTTATTGGCAAGGGATACTGTGTACGTACCTCACACTCCGACCACCTCTCCTGCTTCAATATTTTGGCTGCCAGTGAAAGGAGGTCGTAAATGAGAGGGAAATACAGTAAAAGTAAGAACTTTATGCTAATTTACATTGGGCTTAAAATAGAGGTGGTCACAGGATTCGGGGGAACGACATAAACACAAAGTATTTTAAAGTATTACTTTGTTGATTTCAGGGAGAGTAACCCGAACATCACCGCCTTCATGCAGAAAATGGGCTTCAACAAAACCTACGGCAAACTAGAGCAGTACTACGAACAGAAGTAAGCAAAACCAAGCTTGTTACGGCATTGGTATGAGTTGTTTTTTTTCGGTGGTACCTGTAATATCATACAGTGAAAACTAATTACATGTATTAATTTTTTATCCATTCAAATTTTTATGGGTTGTAATTCTCAAATTTCCTTGACCTGCATGTAGGACCAGTGGGTCTTTGACCATCTTTTGAAAGTCAATTTAACCTACAGAGTCTCGTGGCTGCAGAAACTTTAAAATCAAAGAGCCAATCTGAGACTCTTTACTCTAAGTTTATGAAAGTAACAAAGATTTACATTATTTTGCTTTCCTTGCAGGTTGCTCGACATAGTTGGAGGTTTGAACCATGACTACATCATATGGCAAGAAGTTATCGACAATGGTGCCAAAGTAAGTTAACGTTTCAATAGATGTATTTGTTGAAGGATTGAACTCATACTGTGAATAAAAAGAATTTTATGTTGTTCGTGTCCAACGTGGTACAACTCATTCATTGTTAACGAGGCATATACACCATAAGTTATTCATACAACCTGTTGCCTAGTGCACATATCATGTGTAAGTTTTTGTAAGTTGGAATCATGTACAGAGACATGATTCGTCTGTAGTTGTAAGAAGTGGTAATAACTTTACCATACAGGTTCCCGAAAGCGTTCAAAGATTATAACTAAAATATTTAAATTTCACGTATGTTTTAATGTACTTTACTGAATTTTGTTTATTTGTCTGAATGTTTTGTCAACGTCCACAGCAAAGAAATTTAGACCCCCGTGCAGGTATGCGGCAAAACATGCACAGGGAAGACAACAACAAGTAATGAAATCTTACGTCTAGAAGAAAATGATTCTCACTGGAAAATTGTTAAAAAAATCTCAATTAAATACCGCAATCAGGCAAAACAATTTTAGATTCGCCACTAAGTTTTAACCCACAAACAGGTTCGCCCTGATACTGTAGTACACGTATACCAGCTCGAAATGTTCAAGGTAACAGCCCTAGGATATAAGACGTTACTGTTGAGCTGCTGGTATCTTAACTATGTGCAGAATCCACATGACCAAAACTGGCACGACTACTACAGATGCAATCCAAAGGATTTCGTTGGTTAGTTTACTAGCTGAACGAGACTTGAGTGATATAAGACGTTACTGTTGAGCTGCTGGTATCTTAACTATGTGCAGAATCCATATGACCAAAACTGGCACGACTACTACAGATGCGATCCACAGGATATCGTTGGTTAGTTTACTAGCTGAACGAGACTTGTGTGAAAATCTAAATATCCGCGACTGACGACAGCTGTTTACTGTTGAAAGCTTGCCTCCATGGGGTCTTTCACGAATGAAGACAAGACACAAAATTTTGTTTTCACAAAGATTCAGAAATTGTGCCCGTAAAATCACTTCAAATACTTGTTTGTGTCTTATTCATGAAAAAGTGGGTCCAACCCAACTGCTCGTTTCAACTTTGTGAAATCCAACAAGTTGTATAGTCATTCAAAATCTTGTGCGTTATGAACATTTGATTTTGTGAAAGACCCCATCGTTCAAAACTAATACCAACTGCACCACCTATTCTGAGATTTTCTGCAGCCATTGTAGGGTTAGCGGAAAGTTGGGAATTTTAATTTTTTTAGGGCGGGCGGCGGGGGGCGAAGGAGAAGAGGACCATCCCAAGATAACATGTTAACAGTTCTCTACTGGATTTCTCAACTTTTCTCCTCTTGTCCAAAAAATGGCTGTGACCTCCCAACAAAATTCCTAGATCCATTACTCATCTGGACCTTTTGTAGATGGCGTGTGTGTCACATACACAGCCTTAGAGAGCCCACCTTTATTCAGGTTGTACAGCAGGCTGTTGACACCAGGGTACCATTCTAATCCAGCTGAATTTAATGGTGAAACAAACTACCGTAACTTCATTTATGGGTCAAGTGATTGCCCTTTTCCGGACCCTACTTTGTTGCCCCGGTTTACTTCTCATTAAATAATTTCTAGATCCACTACTGATCATTCACCCGCAAACAGGTTCGGCCCGACACAGTGGTACATGTATGGAAGGGCGGCTATGAAAGCGAAATGGGCAAAGTGACGAAACTCGGATACAAGACTCTACTGTCCAGCTGCTGGTACCTCAACTACGTACAGAACCCTTACGGAAAGGACTGGCACATCTACTACAAGTGTGACCCTCACAGCTTCAACGGTTCGTTTATTTGGATGGAGAATTGCATGTACATGTATTTTAGGTGCAGTGATGGAATTCCCTTTTGTGTTGTTTCATGGCTCCTGTGGCGGATCCAAGATTTCTTGTTTGGGGAGGGGGGGGGGAGGTTGTTTACAGCTTTAAAATTGTACCGGAAAAATCAATTATTTTCTTACTGAATTTCGGAAATTTCAGACAATTAAAAGAGATAAAAAAAATCCTGTCACCCCTTTTCAGTTGGATCTGGATCCGCCAATGATGACAAACAGTGCAGATCAGTGAACAGATCAGTGAAGTCCAGTAGCTAAGAATAAACACTAAAGTTTCTGCTTTAATAACGGGGCATTTACCACGTAAAAATGTTTGTTCTTAGTTGTAATTTAGGCTATGCTGATCTGCGTTGTGCTTGTTATTTATCGCTTGATAAAGGGTGTAAACTGTAAAATAGGGTAAAACGCCTGGTACTGGAGGATGTAAACTAACCCTATGGACAAGCATACACCTTGCCATCTTTTTCTGTACAGGGGCAAAATAATCTTGAAGTTTCCTTGCGGCTCAAACATTTGCTCTGATTGTTTTCTTCAAAACAGATCTACGTTGATGAAGTTAGTACATTAAGTATTTAAGTTATCTGTGTACATGTATTTAAGGAGTTACGTTCAGTTAAGGATCATCCAAGAAGAAAACGTTTCAAAAACAGATACTTTATTGCTACAAAAGAGTTGTAGCTAGGTGGCTCACCGAAGAAAATACTGCTAAATTATGGGATAGATGTGGGGGGGGGGGGGAGGTACATTAATATAATAATTGAAAAAAAAATTATCTAGGCAGGGCACTGGCAACACGATGTGTAGATTACACTTATATGTACTTGTTTGCACAATCTTACAATGATACATATTTCTCCTGATGCACTCACGCGACGCTTTGCTTTTGGTTCTGTGATAGAAGGAGGCTATTGATAAGATAAGAGGCAAACGTTAGTGATAGATAAAGTTCTTACACTTAATTTATCGCTCTTTTAGGACATTGTTGTTCATCTAGGACAACTAAGAGGAATTTATTCCGACAGAGAACTCACCCAACGTTTGTAATGGACGAGCAGAGGCAACTTTATCCCAGTTCTGCTGTCATTTATTGACACGAACAGCAACGTTTGACAACCACCGACGTAATGCAAATTTTAAAATTGCATGTGTTAAGATTTATCCACGATTAGGTGCGGCCCAACACAGTTGTTCACGTCTGGAAGGGAGGACAGGTTAAACTGGCGTATGAACGTGAGCTTCACAAAGTGACGTCTTTGGGCTACAAGGCTCTCCTGTCTTCCTGCTGGTATCTCAGCCATTTGGAAAATCCGTATGTTCAACACTGGCATCAGTACTACGCATGCGATCCCCAGACATTCCCTGGTTAGTTGTAGACCAGGCTTGTTAAGTTTTTTGTTAAGTTAGGTTAAGTTAGATTACTGAGTGTGCATTCCGTCAAGAGAGATTCACCGTAGTTTACCTGGCGTAAGTTAGGGACAAGAAAATGTAGTTGCACATGTAAGATACAGTAGGACCTCTTTTGAGCGACACCCAACTTGTGCCTCCCAAACGTGTCGTAAAAGGGAGGGTGTCGCTCAATGGAGATATGATTAAATACATTTAATACTAGAATATGTTACCCAAAAAGTGTCGTGTAAGACAGAATGTCGCTCAAAAGAGATGTCGCTCAAAGGAGGTCCAACTGAAAAGAACACTGTACACTCCATAGTCAGGATAACGTGGAGATATAGGTATTTTCATGTTTAAACCTGGAGGATCTTTGCAGAATGTTAAATGTAGGGCCTATCAGGGATGACCGGTTAAAATCAGTGAATAACAGAACAGCGGTAGAGTCATCCCAAGTGCAGAAACAGGGGTACCAGTGGTCGCACAAAATATCTGTGTGCTGATACAAGAGATGGGACTGCTAAACGGTCACTGCTAAAGACGTTTCCGTTACAAATATGAAGAAAATGGAAATCAGTTCGGTTAACCCGTGTGGGCTAGTTTGACAATTTGCTCGGACATCACAGATGGACCATTTTCACTGGGCAGAAGATATTTAGTTGAGCTATCAGTGACGCTAGACGTCACAAGGGTACCTTATTATACTGGTGTACCTTAAGATCAGAAGCGAGGAGAAGCTCCATTTTGTAAGGTGTCTCTTTTCACAATTTGATAGAAGATTGATAATTGTTTTGAGAGAAGTTATATTACAACCAGATCCTGGCATATGACACAACACAGAAGTGAATAGTTGTTTAATTTCTGCTACAGATTGATATACAATTTACGGTATAGACGTTTTAATGCTGTTTTAAAATGAATTGCAATGTCATGAATCCTGATATGATGATATGGTGGCGGAATTTACACCATTAGCTTAAAAAACTAATCGCAGATCAAGTGAGTTATTTTTCAAGGTGGAGTTTTGTCAGAACATGAATCATGGTTTGGCATCTGAGGTCTCGTTGATAAAAGTTTGGAATACATTTCACAGACCAGAAGACAATTCAGAGCCTGGGAGGGTCTAACGATTGGCAGTTGTTAGCTCCCATTTCCCCAGCACCGGGGTATTTATGATAACAGCTGCTGGA
>JBCAUI010539494.1:0-10893 GCA_038406195.1 Haplosyllis anthogorgicola
CCGCTAATTAAAGTTTAAACTTGAATTAAAAATATTAAAAATAAACTTTTGACACCTAATTTACTATTGTTTTCTATTCAGATCACCGAAAACTGTACACTTATATCAATTCTTGGTTGTACAGTCAGTGTTTCTATCACAAATGTTGCCCAAACTACTCCGCCCTATTCTGCATGCGCTGTTCCGAGATTGACCTACTTGTGGGTGCGTGTGAGTACCACCATGGTGGATCATATCCTGCCTTGTGGAGACCTCCAGTTTAGTGATTTTTTTCAACTAATCCCGGAAAGAGAAGCTGTCAACTTAATAAATTCCAATGAAAGACTTCAAGAATTCGATCTCACCCTCCATGTAGTAAGTGTTATTACCACTGTTCACCCATGAATTTCCTTATTCAAATCCATTTATATTTGATCAATAAACCTGAATTTAAAACCACAAAACTCTAAAACCATTTTTTTCCTTTTCAGTGTCATTGTTCATTTGAATACTCCGACCTGATCTTTCACATTTTTGGTCACTACACAAAGCAAGACGAAGGATCTGTTCATAAACGGTTAGTTGAATATATTCGTAAGAAATATGATGCTGTACAAGAACATGTTCAAGAGTATTTGGAGCAAAAAGGTTTGGATCTGGATCGGTATTTGGAATACATCAGTGTTTCTGGAAACAAAGGAGATGAGTTGGCTATTTATCTGTGTGGGTATATGACTGGAATACAATATGCAATTATTGGCAGAACCAAAGTATGGTATTCCCATACTAATGATCCTGAATTCAGCCACCCACATGAGTGTACAATACAACTTCTTTATCTTGGACAGAATACTTTTCGGGACACAAAGGACCCAAAGCCATCTGCCCCCCATTACTGAGTAACCCCCAACCCCCCATCCGATGTAAAAAACCCAGCCCTGAAATGGACCCGGGTTATCTTCCAGACATTGACTTTGAACCCACACGGTACAATCTTCATTCATGTCCTGCTGGACAGAAGTCAGAATCCGGATCTGATTCATTTTCAGAGGAATCACATCATACTCCACCTGAAATGCCGGACTTGGAAAAAACACCTCCAAAACCAACCAAACGCCAGTGCAGGAGGAGGAAAAAGAAAAGTTATTGTAAAGACCAAGGCCATATTTATTCGTTGATGATGTAAGTACACTACCAAGAGATGTAATTTGTGTAATAAAACATTCAGGAGCCAGAAAGAGTTGAATGACCATCATGTGTATGACCATGAATCATACAAGTACATGTGTTCTTAAAGACCGTGCTCAAAAACATACACCAGTAATGTTGCTTTAAAGAAGCATTTAAGGTCACATGAACCTCCAGCATTCAGGTATGATCATTGTGCAAAAGGATTCAGCTTCAAGTCAGAACTTATACTTCATCTTACTGTGCACACAGATGAAAAGCCACACAAATGCACTTAGCCCCGGTGCAAGAAATTATACAAAACCCTCCCTGAATACAGGAGACATGTTAAAACACACGGTATCATCCCTGGACAATATGTATGTGAAGAGTGTGGTAAAAAACTGGACAACAAAGCTCTTAAAGAACATGGCAAACTGCACTCCACTGACATGATTGAATTTCGTAGTACTGCAATGTTTCATATAGGTGGAGAAGTTCTCTACAAGCTCACATCACACAGCAAAACATGGAAATCTTCATCTGAAAGCTTCAATACCCCCAGAGAATGACCTGATTGAACCAAGGCCTTCAGGTTCTCTGGAATATCAGCCAGATGAACCTAAAGAACCAAGGCCTTCAGGTTCTCCGAAATACAATCCTTATGAAAGGTTGGATTTCAACCTCAGTAGCCCATGTACCATTTTTGTACATCTTCTTTCTTTGTACATAATCAGCACCATTTACATACTGTACACCCTGTTCACCTGACCCAATGTAAGACTTTAACTTATTCCAGTTTGCAGGGTCGGCTATGTATTCACAAATTTTGGACCTGACAAAATCATGTTTATTTTCATCTCCAATGAGTGAGTAGCTGATAGATCATGGAAAACAATTCCCATCACCTTCAGCCCCAAGCTTCACAAAATTTTTCATACAAATGCAACCCTCCCCTGTATGCTTCAATTTTTTAGCTTGTGATTTAAAACCACCCCTCCCTATGTGAATGCCAAAGTTACTAGACATTTGTCATCTTTGATAACAACTGCTTTAATAACAAATACTGGTGGTTGGTCATCGACTTCCATCACTGCTGCTGATTAACAGGGGAAAGTGCTGATAGTACAAGGTGTTTGAGAGTCAATGACAATAGTACCTTCACTGTTAGAGTCAATAATAATTGGCTAATTTTTGATCAAACCCCTGTTAGAAAGGGCAGCTAATATTTCAGCACACTCTTGTGTATGCCCAAGAGTTTCATCAACAGTCTCACTCTGTGTACACCCAAGAATTTCATTGTTGCCTTGTGGGTCAGGATACAAAACTGTGTCTGCATTACCAGAAACTGGACTATTTGTTTCAATTTGTTCCTCAGATACATCACCCTGTATTGATTCTTTATCTTCATTTTCTGAACCATATTCAGAGTCACTTGGACAGGGTATAAGTTCAGGGTTTCTGGCAATGTATCACTTAAGGTGACAGGCTGGGTAAGCTTTCTTGTTAGTTTTACCATTTTTATCTTGAAGGATGTAATTCCCAGCTTCGTTTCTGCACACAACGGTGTATGGCCCTATCCATTTAGGACCTTTCTTCATTTGCTTCAATTTTGTATTTTGGAGTGGATTTTTTCTCCAAACTTTGGACCCTTTTTCAAATGTGTTTCTGGCATGTTTAGCATCATATGTTTTGGCCAGGTGCTTCTTTGCTTTCCTGATGTTTTTGCCAGCAACTTCAAGGACTTGTTGATGCAGATTGATCATTCTTTCAATAGTCTCTTCAAGGGGTATTTCTGTCACCTGGAGAAGACTCATTGAGTGATTCGAGGTCCTGTTCCATCTCCCAAAGAAAGATGGGGTCCCTTCCATACATCATTTGGAAAGGGCTGAAGCGAGTTCTGTATGTGAAAAGGATACTGTCCAGTTTTTGTGCCCAGTCAGGTTCTTTCCCAACCCTTTGACCAAACTCTTGTGTTTACATAAAGCACTATTTGAGGTGTATGATTAAATCACACCACTTGCCCATTAGCTTGTGGATGGTAGGCTGAAGTGACATGGTGCTTCATTTTAGTGAGATCATAAAACATGACCATTACACTGTTGATGAATTCTCTACCCTGATCGGAAATGTGGATTTGTGCAGCCCCATGATGACATATGCATTCGTACATAAACTGGATAACACAATCGGCGAATTTACCCTTTAATGGTTTGGATTCAACCCACTTACTCTTGTAATCGATGCAAGTAACAAGGGTATTGTAGCCTTCTTTTGTTTTGGGTAGATTGTTGATTAGATCAATGCCAATTTGCCTCCACATCTCATTGTGGACAGGGATGGATTTAAGTTTGTCACCGCCTTTGTCATACTTGTTACCAGCTTTCACACTTTGGCAGGCTTCACAGCTATTGATGAATTCTGACACTTTTTTTTATGAAAGGGAAATACACTTTTGAAGCTAATAAGCTGCAAGTTTTGTCCCTTCCAAAGTGTCCACTCATAGCTTTAGCTTCGATTGAGTTGCCAGTGCCTTCATGGCACTCTCAGATGAGCTGCCATTGATCATCTTGTTTAGGAATACAGGTCATACAGTTCACAATTCATGGTCATACAGTTAACAAAATCAATTTAAAAAATGATGAATGAAAATTAAAATCAATCTAATGAATTCAATTTAAAATTGAGATAAAAATAAATGTTAAACATACCGATTTTCATTGAATCAATGTGTTTGTGGAACAGTTTTTGATAAGTCTCATCATATTTGTATGATAAAAGTCTGGATTTGAATGCATGCTTTTCAATTTTAGTTTGTACAAAGTGTGGATATTCCCTTTCTCCTTCTGGAGATCTCAAGAAAGTTGTGTAGTATGGACATAATTCACTAAATGAAGAATTTTTGAGTATATATGTTGACTTTTAGAATGAATTAATTCTTTCCTGTGAAGGAGGAACTATTTCCTCATCATGATCCATGATAATTATGATAAGAACTAAGTTTTGATTAGTATTTATTCATTTTTGGATGTATGAGTTACATGAGAAATTCAAAATTAATTGGACTCTTGGTGTACAATAATAAATATTGGAACTTGTGTTTGCTTTATGAACTGCACAACCAAGAATTTTTGCCTTTTAAGTAGCAATTGACAGTTTAAAGTTTCCCCTTTCAAGTCTGAACTTCAATTGGGGTGCGTAATTGATCCCAGGGGTCATGATTGAGCCCAGGGATGGATCACACACCAATTGTTATCAGTCCTAGGCCTGATTACGCGGCGAAGAACCCATCCTAGGCCCGGTTACGAGTATCGTGATCGGTCCAGGGCGTAACGAATCCTGGTACAACGTTTTATCCCTGATTAAACCCAATATTTTTACATGTGTTAAGACTCTGAACATTTGGGTGCTCTACATCATTAACGAAAACACCAGTATTACGTGAAAATATAAATTACATAAAAATAATCAGTGTTAGAAACTTAGTTACAACGGTAATTTTTTGCAGATATTACGAGGATGGAAATACAACTCCTCTGTTGATTGGTGGTCATTTGGAGTTCTACTTTATGAGATGTTGATTGGTCAGTCACCATTCCATGGTGATGACGAGGATGATCTGTTCCACAGTATCCTGCACGACACACCTCACTACCCGCGATGGATCCACAAAGATGCTGCCAGCTGTCTAAGTCTGGTATGAGCAATTTTTACAATTCATTTTTTGCTTAAATATCTTTTCAAAGTTAATAGTTTTGTGAAAATATTGACAGCTTTATATTTGATTTTGACATTTTTAGTTTGTAACAACCGAAACAATTTACACCTAACCTTCCTTTCAATTAACAAAAAAAATTGGACATTTTTTTTAAAGTGTTAAAACAATGCCTGCAAAATTAATTATCTGTCACTTACTTGCATTTCTGAAAATGCTAGTCATATTATATTATATGTATTATTGTGTCACAGCTGTTTGAGAGGAACCCAGAGGAGAGATTAGGAATGGAGAACTGCCCTGCTGGACCCATTAAACAACATGCCTTCTTTGCCAAAATGGACTTCGATAAGCTGGAAAGGAGACAAATCAAACCTCCATTTGAACCAAAAATAGTAAGAGTTTGTCACTGTTATCATACTGGCATATCAAACTTAAAGAATAACAATTTTATGTATTCTTTAAAATTTGACCGTTAATTAATGATACAAAGCAAACTTTGAGTTTGTTATTCATCTTTCGGAGAATATTTTTAAGCACACATTTATTTACGTTTAACATGAAGACCAAGTTTGTGATGGTATGGTGTAGCTAAAAAGAGTTAAATGATCATTTTCACCATTGCAGAAAGGAGCTAGTGACGTTAGTAACTTCGACACGGATTTCACAATGGAGAAGGCTTATCTTACTCCACCAGATAAAGATCTCCTCAAAACTATGGACCAAGCAGTGTTCCGTGGCTTCAGTTTTACCAACCCACAGCTTGCTTGCACACCGCAGTGTTGACAAAATATATTATAAACAAGTTAGGTAAAGTAGGTACCACCAATTCTACCAGTTCAATGGACTGGTATTTTAAGAAATGAAAACGATTTTGGTAGAAAGTTTAAATGATATACTGTTTTAGCCACTTATGTGGTCAATAAACAACTGGGCAGTTCTGTACAAATACAACTTTAAGGTAATGCAACCAGTGCAATGCAAAATATAAAGAACCAGGGTCGACTTTAGAGAATCATGTTAAAATAATTCGTTTTGATATGTACAGATAATGAATAGATGTGACTCGATATTGCTGGCACCAGAGTTGAACTGGTGGAATCTTTGAAACAAAATAAAAATACATTTATATGATATTGGTATATTTTTATTGTGTAATTTACCTGTATTTGTACATTGTGGACGATGATAAGTCTTAGAAATATAATAAGATGAATTTGTGTATTTTTCCATGTTTAGAATTTTTGTACGATATTTATTACATGTATTGTAATTGGTCTTAAATATTAATCATAACTAAAATGTTCTGAACGTTTAAATTTAAATTTAAAGAAACATTTTACAAGTGGGTTGATAACTTGCAGCAAAGATTTGTATATCGTGTGTATTTGAACATGAATGTATTTTATAAGTTACAATAATTTTGCTCATTGTATTACCTTGTTCATAGTATCAAATACAGATCTTACACAGTCACTCAATATGTGTGCAAACACATGCGACATTAAAACCTTTAAATCTCTTTGACGTTAAGACATCAAATCCTAAGAATATTGCAGTTATTCTGTCAATGTTCAGTTCTATATCAAAGTGGCAAGGGTTTAAGGAGTGTTAGGGTGCAACATGTACTGCATGTCTTTGCAGACATTTTGAGAGTTCTATCCTTGGTGCAAAATCTTTATAATTATCAAATTTGGCCCGTTACCTCTGTTATAATATGGTCTCAAAGGTTACTTGTGCCTTCTTACAAGTCTAAATAATGTAATAATTTGAATAATTTCATATCTTTAATTATCCATTGATTGAAAATTGCACTGTCCCGAATACCACAAAGGTTCCAGAACAACCATACACTTCTTTATGCATATTGTAGATTCAAGTAGCTTGACTTAATTTGTACATACTTTATTAAACACATCAGCATTCGATTGTTTTCATTGAGTAGATGCTCAAAGTACGTTTAGTTCCAATAATGAACGACCAATTTACAGAAGCACGTGAATTGCCATTATTTTGTAAATAGTTTGTTAAGCTAGAAGGCTTTGTGTACATATTTCTGACAGCCTTTAACTGATTAATTTATTTAGAAATATTTTATACCACATGCATATTACCTGAAAAACACGAAGTTACGTTTGATGAGATCACAGATGTGAACTCAATGTTACCGTTTAATTTTGACTAACAGCATTTATTTGTTGCAGGACAATTTTGTATGTTTAATTAAAGCTTTATTTTCACTCGTTAAAAGCAGAATACATGTATTTCACGAAGGTTGTAGTCACTACCTACAAATTAGGTGCAGTATTCCTGAGCCATTCATTCTTCTAAGTGCAGCACACATACACAGTGTATTCTCGTTTGGTTACCTGCAGATCGCATTTACAAGCTGTGAACTCAGAAGAACTGTAGTAACACAGACATTTACCATTAGCCCTGGACAATATTAAATGAAGTGTAAATAACTGATTTTTTCCATAACATGTAATGCTGAAATATATTAAAAGAGCTGGTGCGAAGGGACTATTGTCAAACTGGTAGTCTGTACAAAGACTTGATTTAGAGTCTATTTGAATGTGTGCGCTCGATATGTATTTTATGAGCATAATGAGCATGCCACGTAAGACAATTCCGAACTGAGGTAATTTAAACATTTATTCTTTGATAACCTGAATGGTACATTAAGTCTGAAAGCAACTGCTTTATTTGAAAGTGCGTGAACAAAAGCAGTCGTCAGATAACAAACAAAAGGTATAATATCCATTTAAAATCGAATCCACTGCTGGTACCAGACTTGAAGTAAGAATACATAGCATATATCGTAACTTGTCTTTCATAAATAAATTTATAAGTATTTATACATCGTATAGAAATAACCTATTTGCTTCTTTGAAGATATGGTAAATGTTGACCTTAAGATTGATTTTGTTACCGAAAAAAATTTGCTTTATGTATAAAGTGGACCATTGCTGCAGACTATTTTCCCCTGCAGCATTAGACATAAACGCAACACAAGAAGACGTGTTTTGGAGTTGAAGCGATAGCTTTGGACGTGTAAGTTGAATACACAACATTCTGTCAAACACTTAGCTTTAACTGCAACGTTTAGACATTGGGCATATGACCTGCAGGACGCTAGTGCACCGATAGCATGCGTTATATGGGCATTTACCATATTTATTCAGAACCAATATTTCTTTGTTATATAGTCCATTCAAATATAGATGTGTGTTTGAAGTATTTCATTTACTTGGTTCCCGTGGACAAAAAAGGAAAACCTGTATTATAAAGTTGTAAATAGACTAGAACTTAGTAGTAATTTTACACTTTTAACATCTTGAACTTCTGTAGCATTTGCACTTTGATTGTGGTACATTTACTTGTTTGTAAAGTACAGTAATTATATCACTGTTTTACACGATTGACATTCTAATTTACATTAAATGTGAGAACCGTGTCTGTTTAAAATCATAATTATCAATTTATGGAAAATTAGTCTGATAAATGATAGTTATTCTTAAATGGATTCCCTTTAACAACATTATTAGAATTCGAATCCAGTAATGAAGTTACTTTGGAGTTGACTGTGAAATGCATGTTGTATTTGATATATTAATAGAATAACCATTAATAATTCTTGATTATGCGTGTGCTTATTATGTAATTTTATATATTTTTTGAGAGTTTTTACCATCTACTCGTCAAAGACGTGAATACCTTTACAAAATTGTAATCTGCTACATGAAGGAATTCAGTTTCTATGCCCGACATCGTGCTAAATGTCTCGCTGAATGAATTTTTTTTTCTTGTTGATAAGATGGATCGAAAATATTTGATTCAGTGGGGAGTCATTAAAATATACCTGTACCGGGAATTCACGTTATATTGCCCACCCCTTGATAAACCACTGGGCTTATAAGTGAAATATTTCACGTTAAGTAGCCCTGGGCTAAAAATATATTTTGCGCAATGTCAACTGCAAAAACAGAGTTATCTCAGAAAAATCCAAAGCATAATTCCTGTGAATGAGGAAATTAGTGACATATTTAGACTTTGAACTTAATATTTTCAATTTTGATTTAGTTTTAATTGAAAGATACTAGAGTGACACATGTTCACTACTAAACAGACAATTTGTTGTTTCTATTATTTCACATCTATAAGCCCATATTCACAGGTATAAGCTCATGGACTACATTAGTGTGCCGACTTTTTATCAGAATTTTGGTCATTTCACATCCAGGGCTATATAACGTGAATTCCCGGTAAAGAGAGACTTTGTCGTTGTTCGCGACTACTAACTGAACTCCTGACATGTATCATAAGATTCTTTGTAGTACATACGGACGATTCTGGATGAGTACAAATGTTGTCAATTATTGACCCACTGTTCACAGATCATCTAGTTAGAAGTAAATTTCGTAATGTAATAAAATACATCTTAGTTTTTGCATTGGTAGAAAATTGCCCGATTTTACTAATACACCAATAACGTAAATATAACAGGTTTAGAACAAATATTCAAGAGTCCTTACCAGGAAAACGTAGTCCCACCTCACAAGATTTAACCCACTGTCGCTGTTGATTTATAATAATATTAAGAAAATAAGAAAAAATCCAAATGTTACGAGTTGTATTTGCATCTATGTTATAACCTTGTATGAGATGTTTCTATATCGTATAAATAAACCAATTATAAAACAAAACATTGTGACGTTCTTCATTTTGTGCACATTTGTGTAAAATTGGGACTTGGGTCGATGTACTGTTTAAAGCTAGCAAGCCAATTTCGACAATATCGGAAGGAAAAATTCTAAACAAAGTTATTGATCGTCCAAAGTTAGAAAATTGATAAAAGCTGTGTGTGTGTGTGTCATTACTGAAATTAGTAAATTTTAATCCTATTTAATTAGAGAAATTGGAATACGAATTGAGAAAAACCTCCATAACCCGTACCTGACGGCGTTCATCCTGCCCAAAGTTTGTTACCGAGGTTTCTGCCCAGCAATAGCGGCCTTCCAATCTAGTTTTTCCTAATTCTTTGCCCCGCTAAATTAGGCAGATTTGGTAGGGAATTAATACTATTTTCAGTCAAATAACCAATTGTGGTCCATGACTAATTTCAGGTTCAGTACTGAATGTAGTCTTTTCAAGTGACTATTTTCAGTCATGTACCAAAACTCGTCTAAATTTCCTTGCCAAATCTGCCAAATCTGGAAAATCTGCCTAATATGCCTAGACCGGCAAAAGAATTAGAAAAAAAAACATTGAAAAGCTGAGAGTAGTAAACAGCAAATAAAATTAAAGATTGCATAATTACTTAATGTTTTAGGAAAATATTTATTTATTTAGGCAAATTTGCCCAATTAGTCATACAATAAAATTAATTTAAAAAATGATTTCTCGGTCTAATGAAGCCGGTCAACTTCTACCGTTGAAACTAATATATTGATAATAGGGCACTGACTTTAATTTCTTTCCTCAAATTAGTGATTGGAGATTTCTATTAGTTGTTTTGGGTTTTTTTACACATTTTACAGTGTAAGTTTACCCGTCTTATTGGACGGATTTGCCTAATTAAATTACTTGACAGGGAAAATAAATAAGGAACCCTCTTCTGAAAAATATGTATAAGATTATGTGGCTACTAGCCGAAGATATAAATGTCAGTGGTCTGATTTAAAAAAAATAGGTCCAGATGGACCTGAGCTCATTTGGCATTATCACAAAACTAAGACAACATAGGTCAAAATATCCCATGGACAAAAATAGAGTGTCCAAGATCAAATCTCAACATTGTGATTTGTGCAAAACACAAATATGGCTGCCAAACTAGAAATATAGGTGGCATCAATACAATTTTTACCAGAAATAAAGAGAGTATGTAGATCCATAAGACTGCCAAATATGAAGGTTGTATCATTAACTGTATGTCTAGGAGTAAGGTTCAAAGAAAAAACAAATATGGCTGCCAATTTGAGAATAATGGTCATAGCAACATAATTTTTGCTAGGCTTTGAGATGGGACATAG
>JBCAUI010539505.1:0-10893 GCA_038406195.1 Haplosyllis anthogorgicola
GTGAGAACTAAGCAGACTGCTAGGAAATATCCCCCATGACACAGGTACAACTTTGCCATGTTCTTGCATGTGCATACTAACCCTGAGTGTGATAGCAATATTATTGTAAGTGGTGTAAGTCTTGAAGAGCAAGAAGATAACATTACAATTGTTAAGCAACTAGTTGACAAACTTATTGGTAGGGCAGTTGAGTTAAGCAGTGCGTAAAATGGTGTCTGTGTACAGGTGGAGGTGGAGGTACATGTAGAAGGTGCCACGGTGGCCACTGCAGTGACTACATCAGTTGAAGATGAAAACCAACTCACTGCAGCACCCACCACAACTGAGATGGAATCTAATACAATAGCTAATAAATCTACCACAGATGCATTGATTTTGCCATTGCAAACCATTAACTTGAATGATTTGGACAATTTGCATGCCGATAATAATAAGGAAAATAACACACCTGCATGTGATACTAATCAGCTAAGTGGGACTAAATGTTGTGTAAGAGAAATATTGAAGGAAGCTAAGATAAATGCACATGCAGTACATAACGAGAAAAGAATTGAAATTTCTAGTGAAATGGTGGCTAGCACCAGCAAACCAAACCAAGTAGTTGGTGGTAAACCATTTTCATATTATGAAACATACTATGCAAAAACTAACAAAGAGAGGGCATGCAGTTTAGGATGAGGGAAGGGTAGTAAAGGTATATGCCTTTCTTCCAGTGGAAGCAGCAAAATGCCGAGACAAAAATGAATGGCAGAGAGGGACAAGTCTACAGGGAAATTCCTGGACAAAATCTACCATCAACTAACAACAGTGGCACTTAAACAGAAGGGAATACCAAAACACTGGGTAAAGTGACCGGCCAGCAAAGACAGTGATTGGGAAGGAAGCACTCCACCCTTATCTTCCAATGAAGAACCACCAGTCCCAAAGAAGGGTCAGGGTAACAGAAAAAGTTATGGCAGAGGTGAAGGGAAGCAGGCTGCCACTTCATCAATTAAAGCACAACAGGCAGCCAGGAAAAACAAAACACAAAAGGGAGGAAACAAGAAATCTCATCATTACAGACCAGGTGTTGTCACTCTTCATGAGATTCGTCATTATCAGAAAAGCACTGAGCTACTTATTCGGAAGCTACCATTTCAGAGGCTGGTGAGGGAAGTAGCTCAAGATTTTAAAACAGATCTGCATTTCCAATTGGATGCAATCCTTGCATTACAAGAGGCCAGTGAGGCCTATCTTGTAGGATTGTTTGAGGATACCAATCTTTGCACAATACACGGCAAACGTGTAACCATCATGCCAAAGGACATTCAGTTAGCTAGGCATATCTGTGGTGAAAGGGCTTAGACATTCCTATACTGTCATTGATTTATTTTACATGCAGTGGGTGCTGTAGCATGTAGTATAAATGGTTCATTTAAATATAATTACAAAAGAAGTGGAACATTTTCCTGTGATTGATGTAGTGTAGTAGAAGTTGATAAATGCTACAGATGTTGATTTTAGTATTGTGTCCGAGATGAAGGTGTTTAAAATCCAGGGCTGAGTGCAAGGAGAGAGGGGGTAGAATTCCAGAATGTCAAGAATTGTTACTATATAATGTGTTAAATAATCAATAATTAAATTGAAAAAAGAAAACCATTGTAAAATGTAGTTAAACTACTGTTGTAGAATATGGATAAGAAGCAACCAATTGAGAAGAAGGTCGAGGAGGAAGTTGACAGGCAATGTAAAAAGTTGAGGGTTATAGCGATATTACTGGTAAAATTGGAGTGTCCGGGGGCTTTGGACTGAAGAACAATTCCAAATGAGCAGGTTGAGAGTGCAGAGAGATGGGAACAGTTCTTTGAAGAAATAATGTACAAATATGATTGATGTACCGTTCACCTCAATCAGTAAACATTTTGTTGTTGTCAATGCATTTTATCCAGTTCTAAGGGGGAATTATTGTTCAGATCAGATGACATACAGTTAGCTTGATGTATTCATGGAGAATGTACTTAGACATGCCCAGTAAATATATGAACAAGTTAAACTCTTTTGTTGTGTGCAGCAGGTGCTGCAGTCTGTAACGTAATTTGTTCAGTGGTGTAGGTCACTGTGGCGTGTCGCCAAGCACACTATTGAACTATATTCATGGATAGTCGTTTCAAAGTCAATATAAAGGCTTAAAATAGTATTGTACTATTGAATATGTCCGAGATGATGGTGTTTGAAATCCAGGGCTGAGTGCGGTGTGAGAGGGGTAGAAATTCCAGAATGGCAAGATTATTAATGTATAGTGTGTTAAATGTATATATGCCACTTATATGACCAAAAAAATGTTTTATTGGATATATTAAATTTTATTGCTCGAGATGCGGTATTTGAAATCCAGGGTTGAGTATGGTGTTAAGAGGTGAGGTTTTATGAAGTTTTATGCCCGAGATGTGTAAAAGCTGAGTGTGCAGAGGAAGGAAGTTCAAATGGTTGTAACATTTATTTTTCAGGGAAACCTATGTGACTGGGGTTGTCAACTGTCATAAAAATTAAGGAATTGTTTGTTATTTATTGGCGACCTGCAATAGGGCGAAGGGTACAGAAGTAGTTATGGGGACATAACTTGGTTTAGGAGGGGAGAATGTAACATGCTGTAGTTGATATGATGCAAGAATAACGAGATTAAATCCAATTTCATGGAATATTGTGGGAAACTCTGTCAAAACTACAGGAAATGCATAACAAACTGGAAATGACGTCATTTGTGATGTCACTAGTTGATGACATCATAGGTCACATGATGCACATAAACAAACAATCCAAAAAAGTATAAACAGCAGGTTCCCAATGTTCCAATCAGAGGATCAAATGGTAGTGCTACAAGAAGCATTGTCAATTGGTAATCTGAAGTCTTGGTCAACTTCACAGGTAATTTTCATTTAAAAGTCTCAGATAAAACAATATAACAGTGGATATTTATAGTAATAATCTCTATTTCTTGATAAAGATGTAATTGAGTACTGGGAATCTATTATAAAACTGGGATTAAGAGATCTAAAGGCGCTCTACTGAGTTAACTGACTTAAAAATGTTCTTTTAATAAATCATTGTTTGAATAACTAATTACAGGGTTTTTAGTGAGAATTGAGAGATTTGCTGTTGTGCATAGCATTGGCGGAGATTGATAAAATGACCATCGCAAATATTTATTTCGTCTGTTGTTCTATTGCATTAAAATTACATATCACATGCCTCATGGGCAGGGCAAAGAATGAAACTGCACGACAACTGGCACCCAATGTGGGGTGTGTGTTGCAATAGAACTGAAGAATTGTGTAAAATTTGATCCTCTTGATGGAGCGTCGCCCAGAGGGGCTGAAAGTCGTGAAAAGGTACGAACATCCGGTTACGGAGGGTGCAGCGGGTCGCTGCAGCGAGTGCCTAGACGAGCGTGATAGACAAACATGCCACAGCGGGTCACTGTGGTCGCTGCCTGAGTGAAACGTACGAAGATACAGAACATTGTTGATTTACATCTCATATGAGATATAACATTGGTACGTAGTACTGGAGTGGAACATTACTGCACGAAGACAGTGAATTAACTGAACTATTTACCCTGTCCTAAATTGAGCAGGGATTGGACTGAGAAGTAACTTTGGTGGCGGGAAGCCAGGAACAATCTAAATGTTGTGTGAGTAGAGTGCCACGAGTGTTTATTTGAGTTTGAGATCTCTAGAGAGGGTTATTTCTCAGGGAGGGTCGCGATCATAGTTTATCAAGACAACGGATAGTCATTCTATAGCGGAGAATGCAAAGTGTTTACAGTCAGTACGGTAATTTGTGCTGATGAAGTAAAGTTTGCTTTAGTGACATTGTTATTTTTTAATATAGTATTGTAAGAGGTTGACCAACCCGTATTCACCACTTGGGAATTAATATCGTAGTGTGAACGAGATGTCATCAACCGATGAGAGACCTATATGGCTGGACCATGCCATAGTTGGTTGGGAAGGGAGTAGTGTTGATGGAGTTCCGGAGGTCGAGAAGGAACCCGAAGTTCCTAAGATACATCCATTTGGGGTGTTGTTGAATTTTACCATGGCAGGGGGAGAAGCGGTACCCCACCCTGCTTTTGGTGAATCCGTGGTATGCGATCTTTGTGCACGCGCAATGGGTAAAATGTATGATCATATTACGCGATGGAGTCTGACCGATTTTCTGATAGAGTTGGAGGATGCTATGCTTAGGGTGCTCAAAGCAATGTCTAAAAAGATAGAGCAGTTAGAGCAGATTTCTAAGAATAGCCTTGCCTTTGCCTCTGCACCTGATATAAAAGGGTGTGAATATTCAACACCATCTTTGGGAAGTTTGGCAGGGGGAGCCCAAAGGCGAGAGGGAGTCGTTCTGATGGAACAATTGCCAAGGGTAGGGTATTTCAGTGGTGAAAAACCCACGCCAAAAGGAGAGATTGATTTCAAAACATGGAAGGGTGATGTTACTGGAAATTTACAAAATTATCCAGAGGCATCGTTAAGGCAAGGAGTGTTAAGTTCTTTGTGGGGAAATGCAAAGGAATTGTTAGATGGGTTACTAACGCAGAATCTGAATGCTACCATGCCAGATATTGTAGAAATGTTGACTAGGCAGTATGGTACGGTGGAATCTAGTGATCAGCTCATGGCTTCTTTTTATCAGTTGTCCCAAATTAGAGGTGAAGAAATCGCACACTTCGCAGCTAGGTTAGTGGGAGCCCTTAATAAGATCCAGCGTCAATTTCCACATCTGGTCCCTAATGCTGATAGAGAAAGGCAGTTGAGGGATAGATTATTTCATGGTATGTTGAAACCCTATCAAGATGCATTGAGATATTTGTATAGCAATAATGACGTAGGATACCATGATTTTTTAGAAGAAGCTAGAAAAGTGCAAGAATGTGATGAAAAAGCAGTTCCCACTGTAAAAAGCAAAAGTGCTCAGATAGAAGCAGATAATGAAGGTGAAGATCTGGCAGCCCTCAAAGATCAAGTAGCTGAATTGACTGAATTGACTCTACTCTGAAAGCTGCTAAGGTAAATGGTCCACCTTTTGAAGGCAAGAAAGACAATGGGCATGATGGGGATGGGCATGATTTAAAGGGTCTGCAGACATCTGCAGCAGGTCCCTTCAGGGGTAGGAGTTGGCCAATCCAATGTTGGAAGTGTCAGGGCTGGGGACATGTGTCCCGGGAATGTCCATCTCAGGGAAACTACTGCAGGGGGGAGAGTCATACATTCAGACCTCCCCCCAAGAACAGACAGGAGGAGCAACAGGGGAGTCAGGAGGAGATGGTCACAAATCCTCGAGGGTCCCAGAATCCAACACCAAACCAAGGACAGAACCAGTAGATGCATGGGCGGCCAGTGTTGGTAGTCAAAGTCGATATTACAATCCTGATCCATTAACTAGATTAATAGGGAGAACCAATGAAAGTATTGTTATCATAGATGGGGAAGAACATCAGGCTTTAATTGATTCAGGAGCACAAGTGACTACGATCACGGTCAACCTAGTGAAACATCTCAGGTTGCCAATTCATGGGTTACATACTTGACTAAATTTTAGGGGTACGGGGGGAGGACAAATTCCATATCATGTATGTAGAAGCAAAATTAGAAATTCCTGGAATTGCTGCTTTCAAGGAGGATTTTTTAATGATGGTCATTGATGATGCTCATTATGGAAAGAATGTCCCCATACAGATTGGGACTTTACATATTGATCGTATAATTCAAACAGCAACCCCAGATGAGTTCACTGCATTGGGATCTGCTTGGGATAGGGCACAGATGTCATCCTATTTGGGGGGAAAGGCCATTCAGTTAGGGGATGGAACAGGATTCACCTTGGATCAGGTGAAGGGGAGTGTTAAGCTAACAAAAGATGTTGTCATGCAGCCTTTTGAAACAGTTAGAGTTCAGGGCTTGACAAAAGTAAAGGGACATGATAAAAGAGTACATGCAATTGTAGAACCAAAGCAGATGAAAGGTGTAACATCTGCTATTATGATGTATTCTCAGTTGAAACTGGGATCTAGCAGGATAGCTGTGGGATTGCGAAATTTCTCTGGCAGAATGGTAACATTAAAAGCCAATTCGACGGTTGCAACAATAGCACCCACAAATGCTATACCTACTAAATTAGCTCCCAAAGAATCGGACAAAGAGGAGTCCAATGAAGATAGAAAAGGGAAAAAACTACCCAAACTGACCCAGGAGCAAGTCAACAAATTGTTGCTTAAGTTGGACTTTAAAGGGCCAGAATCTTTGGGTTGGACTGAAGAGGAACAACAGGAAGCTTTAACCTTCCTGGCTGATTATGGAGCTGTGTTCGCTGACAATGACTTAGACTTGGGAAAGATGTCATTAGTGAAACACAAAATCAATTTGACTGACTATACTCCTTTTAAGGAGAGGTATAGACGAATACCCCCTCATCAATATGAGGAAGTAAAGAAACATTTACAAGAGATGTTGGCCATAGGAGCCATCCAAGAATCAAGTAGGCTAGTGCCGTAGTTCTTGTACGCAAGAAAGACGGTAGTCTTAGATTTTTTATCGATCTCAGGAAGCTCAATGCCCGAACCATAAGAGATGCTTACAGCCTCCCTTGCATTGATGAAACTCTAGATTGTTTAAAAGGGGCCTTTTTTCCATAGATCTCAAGGCTGGGTATTGGCAGGTGGAAATGGACAAGGACAGTAAAGCTCTCACAGCCTTCATGGTTGGTCTGCTCAGATTTTATGAGTGCGAGCAGATGCCATTTGGGCTTACAAATGCCCCTGCCACCTTCCAATGCCTCATGGAAAGTTGTCTAGGAGACTTACACCTGAATTGGTGTATTATATATTTGGATGATATTATGGTGTTCTCAAAAACACCACAGGAACACATTCAAAGATTGCGAGGAGTTTTTCTGAAACTTTGGGAGGCTGGTCTCAAGCTCAAGCCCAGTAAGTGTGAATTCTTTTGGACCAGAATTTCTTACTTGGGTCATGTGATCTCCAAAGATGGGATAGGGACTGATCCAAAAAAGGTGGAAGCCATAAAGAATTGGCCTACACCAGTTACTGTCACTGATGTCCAAAGCTTCCTGGGATTTACGAATCATTACTGCCACTTTATTAAGAAATATGCTCAGATAGTGAGACCCTTGCATAAGCTCACTTCAGGGGACAATGCGAAATTCAAGAAGAAAAAGGTTGAATGGACTCCCGATTGTGAGGAGGCATTCCAGAAACTCAAAGAGTTGTGTAGTGATATGCCAGTTCTTGCTTATGCTGATTATACTAAGAGGTTCATATTACACACTGATGCTAGTGAATTGGGATTAGGGGCTGTGCTGTATCAGGAGCATGATGGTGATAAGAAAGTGGTTGCTTATGCCAGTAAAACCTTGTCAGCTTCTGAAAAGAATTATCCTGCCCATAAGCTAGAATTCTTGGCCTTGAAATGGGCCATTACAGATCATTTTCATGAGTACTTGTATGGGGGGAAGTTTGAAGTATATACGGACAACAACCCTCTCACATACATATTGACCACAGCAAAGCTGGATGCCACTGGCCAATGATGGGTGGCCAAGCTAGCAAACTATAACTTTTGCCTACACTACCGATCCAGCAAAAGTAATGTGGACACAGACACTTTGTCCCGAATTCCATGGTGTAATAGAAATGACGTATTTGACACCATGGTGAATGAGACAGCTGTAAAGGCTATAATCTGCACTTGTTGTACTAACAATAGAAGTAATACCGCTGTGGAATTCAGTCCAGCTCTGTTACCCAGTGTCGGTGAATGGATGGCAGGTATTCCCATATTGAGTAGAGCACATAATCTCACACCGGCAGGGATGACCAATGACGATTGGGTTAAGGAGCAAACCTCTGATCCCGTTATAGGGGAGGTGTGAAAACACTTACTGGCTCATACTCTGTACAAGAGGAAAAGTCAGAGAGGGGATTCGGAAGCCCTCAAAAGGCTATTGAAACACAAACACCAATTGGTGTTGTGCAATAACTTGGTGTATCGGAAAGTGAAAGCCACCAAGGAGGGCAGCCCAACAATGCAGTTTGTCTTACCTCCCAAGTTCAGGGAAAGGGCATTGCAAGCATGTCACGATGAGATTGGACATCTTGGTTTGGAGCACAGCTTGGACTTACTGAGAGATAGATTCTTCTGGGCCTCCATGGCCATTGATATGGAGCGTAAAATTAAGAATTGTGATAGATGTTTATGCTTCAAAGCTGTGCCTCAGAGGACACCCCTCTGCCCTATAGAAGTGACACATCCCCTTGAATTAATACACATGGACTATTTGAAAATAGAGTCCAATCAAAGTGACAAAGATGTACATATTCTTATTGTCACAGATCACTTTACTAGGTTCACACAAGCCTTTGTAACCCCTAATGAAACCACCCCTGTGGTAGCAAGGACCTTGTGGGACCAGTACTTCATGAAGTTCAGTATACCTGAAAAACTAATCAGTGACCAGGGCCGAAACATTGAGAGCCAGTTAATTGCCGAGCTTTGCAGTCTAGCAAGAGTACAGAAACTTCATACTAGTCCATACAGACCTCAAACAAATGGGCAGTGTGAGCATTTTAATAGCACTCTAATATCAATGATTGGGACTCTCCCACCTGATTCCAAGAAAAATTGGCAAGCACAAATTGCCACCCTAGTACATGGATATAATTGTACTCAATCATAAGCAATGGGTTATAAACCGTACACTTTGATGTTTGGGAGAGAACCTCTCTTGCCAATCGATGTTGAATTTGGAGTACGTACACCAGATATTGCAGTGGTGACTACTCACAAATACATCCAAAAGCTGCAAAACAAAATGAAATGGGCTTTCCACAAGGCAGCAGAAGTGAGCCTCAAGGAAAGTGCCAGACGAAAGCACTACTACGATAAGAAGGTCAGGTGTTCTGAATTGAAACTTGGTGACTTAGTCATGGTATGGCAGAAAGCCTTTAAAGGCTAGCATAAGATCCAGGATAAGTGGGAAAATATCCCATACAAAGTAGTGGAACAAGTTGATCTCAAACTGCCTGTCTTTTGAGTTGAAAGCACAGATGATATGCTCAGATCTAGGGTATTGCATAGAAACATGCTGTTTCCATCGCTTACTCAAGAATTAGATTTGCCACCATCTGAGGATGATGAAGTGGCAGTACCTGATAGCTCGGATGAAGAATCCAAAAGTCAAGTCCCAGCTAATCTGCCATACACAGGGCCTATGATGCGTAGTAGAACCCAGGGTACTACTACATCTGCTATCAGTTTGGTTACTAGAGCAAACACATTGATGGAGCAACATTTTGGTGTAATCACAGAGGTCCCAGAGTTCGATCCCGATTACCCAGATTTATTTGCTCATATTGAGGCTGGATTCACATCCATCCATCATTGGTTAATGAATTCTTAGTATAATTCATTCTCCAGGTACCAAATGATTTGTGTCGTAAGTAGTCTATCCTCTATGTAATAAATCGAAACAATTCCTTACATGCCCTATTTTGGAGGGGTGAGGGGATACCAAAATTTTGTTATTTTTTGAAACTTCACTCTTGCTGGTTAATGTGTGGTGGCCAGATATAAAATGAGGTCATTAAGGAATTGGAAAATGGATAGGACAAGCTCAAATCATTTAAGTTGCAACTGTAAGCATGTACCATTCCTCTGATAAACGTTGTAATGACTTGACGTGAATTGGTCATGTCGAAGTTATGTGGAAAATTTGTGTTGTAGTATATAAGAATCAATGTAATTAAATGACTCGGATGCCCGAAACAAGAAAACGAGAGCACAGATAAGTTCAGTTCCAGATTTATTAGGGTTTATTTGCATAGCTGATTGGTAGTGATTGGAAAGTTACAACTAAGGAAGGGACCATCTGTTCTGAAGGGTCAACGCACAAACCGTTAGAACAGGTATGGACCGAGAGGTCACTTAGTGACCTGTTGGTATAAAAGAAGCAATCCTGGGGGTCATATTGTGACCCGTGATTGATGAGCTGGCCCTGAGGTCAATGCGTGACCTGTTCTCCAGCTCCAGAGTAATGGTTTCCATGGGGTCAACGAGCGACCCGTTACGATATTCCGAAAGGTCACCTTATGACCTGTTGGATTAGAAAACATCTGCACCCAGGAGGGTCATTGTGACCAACCAGGTGTCTCACGCTAAAATATGTCGAGTAATAATTTAAATCGAAAAGAAACTATGGAGGCTATGGGGACCAGGGACAATCAAGGAATAGAATCAAAATACAACAAATTATGACTGAATCAATGGCAACAGTTCACAGAGTCCACACAGGCAGCGAGTCACTGCAGCGAGTCTCAGAATAGGATAGTTCAGGGCGGTTGCCATGGCGGGTCGCTGTGATCATTGTGATGGAACCACGTCGGCTATTGCTCCCGCCAAGGCCGTTTTTTCCTCCTCCGGTACTGGTGGTACCTGAAACGGCAATTCCGGATGCTTCTGAGTGATGTGCCCCTTGAAGGTGGTGAAGCTCAGGGATCCATAGGGGCAGTAGGGGCAGGCCAAGACAATATTGAGGTGGTCATGGCATATGTGGGTCACTGCCAAGTCATGATTTCCTGTGGCATTGCCACAGATTTGGCAGTAATATTCCTTTTTCTCGCGATCACGGAGCTCATATACAGGCCGCTGTGCTGGCGTAAGACCTGCCAGGCCAGGATTCTCCTCTTCCGGTTGGATCATGTAGCGGCAGGGAGGCCCTTGCGCGATCTGCTGTGTGCTCGCAGCTGAGGTGGAAGCTTCCACACGGGTCCTTTTGGCTGGAGGAGGGAGGTCCTTGCCTGGGGGGGAGTCATCATCAGAATGCTCCCCCCCGGCCCCC
>JBCAUI010539516.1:0-10892 GCA_038406195.1 Haplosyllis anthogorgicola
TGGTTCAAGACCAAAACTTTCAGATGACTGGCTACAACTCCAGACCCTTTAATTTTAGGGGTAGAGGAGGTTTTAGAAGTGGCTTTCATGGAAGAGGAGGATTTCAGAATCCTAGAGGGTTTCCATCTAGGCCCTTCTATCAACAACAGAATTGGGCTCCAAAGCCTCAATTTCAGTCAGCATCTAGTGGTTTTAGAAATGGTAGAGGCCAAGGTGTTAGAGGAAGAAATTTTTGTGGTAGGCCTCAACAGTCTCAAAACTAGAATCAAAACCCAGTTCAGCCACAGAACCAAAGACAGGACCCAAGACCAAAGAATCAAAACTCTTGTAAGTACTGTCATAAGGTTGGTCTCATGACCTGACTGCTTTTTTTAAGCTCCAGAATGACATTGGCAAAATACAGGTAGGGAATCAAAAATTATAGTGACTTGGTCAGAAATGAATAAATTTGTGGGCAGAATTTGCCTTTTATAAGGACACTGGCTCCAGCTGACTGGTCACACAGTCAAAGCATTCAGACCAATGGTGAATGTGACACTTCCATTGTGACTAATTACAATCCATATTATCTCAATGCACTTAGCTGAACTGGTGTCATGAAAATTGACACCTCAAAATTAAAGATGGCCATCCCCCAAAATATTTCTTCTGACCAATGACAAGCCATCAGCACTGCCTCTTTCTTTTCGGATATGAAAAAAGTTTCTTTCAGCTTTAACCCCTTGAGCACGCATGTACCCGAGTCGGGTACATATCGGACTCAATGCTACAGCCTCATGTACCCGAGTCGGGTACATGATGTATAAACGTTTTTCTATCCACCAGATCCTCTGTTGGGTAAAAAGAAATACTTTCAAGGTTTTTAAGTATGCATTAGCTAGATGGCAGCATCGTCTATATAAGCATTTATTGTAAAGATGAATCTGTGCAAAGGGTATAATGACAGAGGGGGTGTGACCCTCAGTGCAGCTGCAATATGGCAGAAGGCAACAAGAAGAAATTTTCAGCAGGGGAAGTTATTGAAATCCTTTTAGCTGATGAAGATAGCAATGAAGAAGATCTTGATTGTGGATCTGATTTAGATTTTAGTGCAGATAGTGCAGATGATTAAATTGATGTAAACATAGCAGAACTTATAGAAAGCCTTTAGACTGAAGCAGAGACCAAGACAGGTAAACAAAGACACCAAATATAGTTTTTTATACTTTATTTGTGGCTATTTATTCATAAATTTGGTCGTTTTTAGCACCAAACAAGTGTGTACAGATAAAATGTTATTTACAAATGAAGGTCAAAGACATAACAAAGACATAGAACATGTGCTCTTGTGTCATCATGGCAGATTGTCCCAGATGCTGACACACACACTGCAGGAACATCATCTTCACTAGAGGAACAACAAACTTTCTCATCACAAAATAGAAAGAAAAGAAAAGCACCAAGACAAAAAAGTTCACAAAGAAATAGAACGAAGCATGGTAAGCCATATAATTATCAAATGACTGTAGATGATGCACAGCCTAATGATGCAGAAGGTCGGCAAGATGATATGGAAGAGCCACAGCCTGATAAAATTGATGCAGAAGGTCGACAAGAGGATATGGAAGAGCCACAACCTGACAGAAATGATGTAGAGCAGCTCCCAATGCTCCAAGATTGGTAGGTGCAAGGAGAAGACAACCAATTCAGCCAATCTTACACTGGAACAGAATACCTATTGGTTGACATTTCACACCAATAAATATACCATTCACTGGTGAAGAAAAGATACTAGTACAACTGCCAAGGAGCCCAACTGCAACAGACTTTTTCAAACTTTACATCACTGATATATTATTGATCTTCTAGTTGCTAAAACAAACCCGTATGCAGAACAGTACATTGAAAAGGAACATGATAATTTGAGACCACATTCTTTGGCTCATCAATGGAAAGCCACTGACAGAGGAGAAATGTTATGTCTCTTAGGTGTACTTATTTTGATGGGAATAGTCTATAAACCAAGGTTCAGATTATATTGGTCAACTGATACACTACTTTCTACCCCTATATTAAGCCAGATCACGAACAGAGATAGATTCCTTTCTCTGATTCCTTTTTTTTTGCACTTTGCAGACTACAGCAATCATAATGCAGCTGAGCCAGGGAGAGAAAGGCTTTATAAAGTCAGAAAAGTGTCAGATATGCTAAAGCAACGATGCCAGGAAGTCTATTCACCTGACAGAAACCTGAGTGAGCATAGATGAAAGTCTGATTCTATTCAAAGTTTTCTTCAATACATCAAATCAAAAAGAGCAAGATTTGGTATCAAACTTTTCCAACTCTGCACTTCAACTGGGATTCCACTGGATTTCATTGTGTATCATGGAAACATTGCACCAAGCCTAGCAGAAATGCAGGAAGGAGCTTTGATAACAGAGAGAATTCCTGTAACTCTTGTCCAAAGATATCTGAACAAAGGTCATCATCTGTTCATGGATAACTATTACACATCTGTCTCTTTGGCTCAGTATTTCTTTAGAAATGGAACCTGCATTACTGGAACTATCAGAAAAAATAGGAAAAACTTTCCTTTTCACCTAAAAGAAGTCGTTTTGGCAAAGGGAGATGCTGCATTTACTCACCATGATGATATGGTGGTTACAAAGTACAGAGGGATCAAGGATAGTTCAAGAGGAAAAACTCATTTGGGGACAAAATCAGACAAGATAGAGATGGAAATGTGATAAGGAAACCAGAAAGCATAATCTCCTACAACCATAAGATGGGTAGGAGTGGATTTAGTGGATCAGAAGTTGGATGGAATTCATGTACTGAGAAAATCCTATAAATGGTATAAGAAACTGTTCATGCAGTGTGCTTTAGCTTCTCACAAGTTTTACAGAATGGAAGGAGGAAAAGATTATTTCTTGTACTTTCTCTTAGATGTGTGCACTCAACTAATTCAGAATTCACCACGGTTACAAGGACCAAAGAAGCCTCCTGCAGATAACATTGCCAGGTTTACTGGCAGAGATCACTGGACAGCAAGAAGAGATACTCCAGGTAACTGGCAGGAGATGACATACAGAACAGAATGGTGCAGCGTATGTACTGCTAAGAACAAAAAAACGACAGGAGGAAGCTACATCAAGACACCTTGGGTCTGTAAAGGGTGTCCAGGGGAACCAGGATTATGTATTCCTGAATGCTTTGAAGAATACAATACAAAGTTGGACTTTTCCCAGTGAAATGGGTAACGTAAGGAAGAAGGCTGACTACTTTGCATATTGTAGGGATGTTTTATGTAAAAAGTGCAAAAGAAAATAATGTTTAAACGAATAAGAAACATTGTACAGACAATTTGATGCAAAATTTACGGCAGAACCGGCAATATCCGTCAGGACGTGCAGTACGGACGTAATTAGTAACGAAGGGGTTAACTCAGAGTGCATGTACATTTACGAAGCTAATCACGAAAAAATACATTCAATTGTTAGGTTCCGACTCTGATATCAAGCATGTAATATTAAACTTTTGGGACACATTCATAATATTTTATTTATTTTATTTGGACTGTTACTGTGAATTATATTACTTTATTGAATTAATACTCAATTAATTATTATTATTATTATTATTATTATTATTATTATTATTATTATTATTATTACTAGGTGAAACCTTTGCTTCGCACAGTTAGGGCATGACAGCATATGTGAAAGGGCAGGCTGTCTGCATCCTCCCATAATGCATTTTGACTAAGAAGCAACATACATATATTAACGTACCTGTTTTTGTTGATCCCTACTGACATGCAAACAATGCTTTGCTGTAGTGTATTCACTCCAGGAGCTTCGTATTCTGAAAGAGAAAGACAAACTAAAGTTGCATAATTGAAAAAGGAGACCATGCACCTTCATAATATGCTGTTTATGGTGAAGTCCAGAAAATTGAAAATAGCTGAATTTCCTGTTGGCCTAAAAAATGGTGACAACAGCATAGTAAGTGGGGTGCATCTGCACTTTGTACTGACTGACCTGCAATTTGGGGGTGGGGTGGGACCTGTCAGCACTTGGACCTGATGCCACCTCAGCTGGGGGTGGGGGGTGGGGGGAGGGGGCTTGTCTGCACCTACACCTCACTTCACCTGTATTCACAGGAATTCCAGGATACTCTAACTAAAAAAGGGTGGGACCTTATTCTACTTACATTTATGTCACTTTATAGTGACAAAACAAACCAGTTCTCACCTTTATTCCTACTTTCTGGGCTGTTTCTCTGTGCAGAAACTTCTTTACTTTTAAGTTTACTTTGTAAAATTTTAACATAGACTTTTGAAACTTGGTATAGGGGTACATAAGGACCTAAGAAGCAGCGCTACATAGATGCCATTCTGCTACAATACTTTTTTACCCCATTTTGGACCACTATTCCCCAAAATCTTGATATCTCAGAAACCGCTTATTGTAGAGACTTGAAACCACCACCAAAAGATTCAGCACGCCCCAAAACCTATATGTGGGGATTTTCAAGCCATTTTGATGCATTTTTAGCCTCTTTGGACCACTTTTTCCCAACAAACTGTGATAACTCAGGAACTGCTTATTGTAGAGACTCAAAACTACAGCCAAAAGATTTGGCACACCCCAAAGCCTATAAACAGGGATTTTCAAGCCTTTTCAGGCACTTTTTCCCTGTCAAAATTAAGAAAATGTGAAATTCTGAGTATTATGGGATAGAAAAACAGAAAATGTTGATTTTGACTGTGAAATAGTGCCCGAAAATACCTGAAAATCCCCGCAGAAAGGTTTTAGGCGTGTCGAATCTTTTGGCGGTTGTTTCAAGTCTCTTCGATAAGCAGTTCCTGAGTTCCTGAGTTCCTTAAGCACCCAAGGTGAGCGCATTGGAGGGGAACCGACAGGAAGGACGTTGTCCCTAGAGGGTTGAGTTCTTACGTAAATCACAAGTGAAACATCCAACAGATGTCTCTTAATGTCCATTTACTGTTGAAAGTACTTTTTATTTTTGCACAACAAAGTCCTTGGTAGTAACAGTTTCGTTCTGATTCTCGAAGCTGCTTTTAAAAATTCAAGCATTACCGTGTTTGTGAAAAATGTCGAATGATACGATCACGCAAAACAGATTTAAATCAGCCGACGATGGCTAACTTTTCTATTGTATGCTGCTGGCATTTTCCGATAAGGTTACGAAGATTTTGTTCCAGTTTTCCAGCGTGAAAATTAAATTTTTCCCCTAAATCTGTACCATTGCGCCTTGATTCTATCGTATTAAACTTGATTGTAATGACACGCCCCTGAAGGATCATCAGTATTGTATAAGGCAGTCGATATACCTAAATAAAGAAGCATACCATAGATCTAAAGATAACTATATACTTTGTTAAAATGTAACACAACAAGAAAGTGAAACATGATTACTTGCATACTTGTAAATGTACTAATAGAAGGTGTCTTCTTGTATTCTAATAGACACTACTGTGACAACTTATAACTTATCGTAAGAACATAGCAACCAAGTCCAGTGAATATTCAATTGAAACACATTGGTCTGTAAACTTTCCTATGAAACAAATGGAATGAAGAATTCAGACATTGTTTTGCTGTGTTGCGACACAATTCTAAAATCAATTATCTACTGGTGCACTACATTCAGTAGCAAGTTCTACCATTTTCTTTGTGGTGATAAATCACATTGTTGAATGGATCCTAGCAAAAATAGAAGTCTAAAACTGAAAAATAACTTTTTTTCAAATCCAGATGACTCAGCATTGGTCAGAAGAAAATTTTGGGGATGGACATCTTTAAAGAATTAAAGATCCAGTCTAACAGGCTGGTTTAATGCATGCAGAGTCATTTGCAATTGGGAACTGGAACAGTCCACAACCATACAAGGTTATAGGGGTTGACCTGATGGATACAGGAGGTGGATCAAATGCATAGGGTCTGGATGTACACTGTACAGTGACTTGGTCAGAAATGAATAAATTTGTCAGCAGAATTTGCCTTTTATAGGGGCACTGGCTCCAGCTGACCAGTCACACAGTCAAAGCGTTCAGACCTATTGTGAATGTGACACCTGTATTGTGACTTATTTCAATCCACACTGTTTCAGCTGAACTGGTGTCAATAAAGTTGACATTTCAAAATTAAAGATGGCCATCCCCAAAAATATTTCTCCTGACCAATGATAAGCCATCAGCATTGCTTCTTTCAATTCGGATATGAAAAAAGCTTCTTTCATGTTTAACTTGCAGATGTCACTTTTTTACACCAATCGAGCTGAGAGCATTGAAACAATACAGATTGTAATTAGTCACAATGGAGTTGTCACATTCACAATGCTTTTACTGTGCGACCCCAAGGATACGAAAGTAGATTCTAATTAATAAGTATTACGTTTCTCACAGATCCATCACATCCATAACATCGTTTTTTATTCTTGCAGTTGGATAAGGGTATGAAATGGTAATTAGGTGATTAGAAATTATCTCTTTAACATCTGAAAAACAGAAAATTTGCTATATTTTATGTCAATTTTACGCTATCCTTGGCTGTAAGTCAACTTATTCTGTAATCAAGCAGACAAGTTTCGTCTACATCGATCAGTATTTTTACTTGGTATCGTTGTCCGATTTTTTAAGCCAAAGTGCAACAAATCAAATTGCTCTACAAACGACAAATGATTATTTAATACAAGTAGTTTCGAAAGACACAATATCATAACTTATTCATATTTTGACCCAGATGTATTGTATGAATAGATAAGGGCCGATTGACTTAATTTGAAATCACTTGTGCAAAGCTGTTGCACTTTCACTTGGCATTTCTATTTCAGTTCAGTAAAGTGTAAAAAATAGTTGGTGCAGTTTTTCAGTTTCGATTATCTATGTTCTATTTGCGACATATTCACAACTCCTCCATGCAGGCAAAATACAATACAAATAAAAACTCCCGAATGTCGGTATATTTCATTTAACATAATCATACAACTTTACAAATTTACATGTGTTTTTTTTTAAATTATTGCATGGTGTTCTATTGATGACAATATAGCATAGGTTATGATACGTTTCGTCCTTGAATAAGTCCAAACTTTGTGAAGTAGTAATTACTTACCTTCAATCAGGCAAAATCACTGACGTTGCATCAGCTATTTTGTAGAGTTTCTCTACAGAAAGTTTAAGTCATTTAGTGTCACATTTTAACAGAGAAAGAACAAAAGCTGTTCCATATTCCACATAAAAGAACCTGCACAAAAGTAAAAGTAATTAGATATCTACATTTGATGCTGAATATTCAAAGACATAGACTAATTGCTAGTTTTTATCATTAAAACATTGTCAGGAGTTTAACTTAACACAAATGTAGGCTACAGTCGGCAAGCAGTCCGTTTAAATAATTTTAGCTTTGTCATAGTTTCAGTTTTTACTTGCATTTCAATGCTATCTAGTATTGACATCATTTTAGCCCTGTCGCAACTTAGGCGAAAAATAGACTCGTGTATCGCTTTATGGCTTACATTTTTGGAAATTCAGAAAGGCCATAGCGGATATATGTTTCAAACTATCAGTAGGGGAATTATGGGCGTTGCAAAACAAGGGGATGAGGGGATGATTCGAGGGGCTGTCACCAGCATGTTTGGGCATGCCCAAACATGCCCAGGCATGTTTCATTGTTCTGTTGTTCTACCAGCATACCCGAGCACGTAGGTTCTATTGCCCTACATATGGGTTCTATTGTGTAGTTGCTATACCAGCATATGGGTTCTATTGTCTAGTTGTTGTACCAGCATGTGGGTTCCATTGTTTTAATTGTATATACATGGGACAATAGAGACAATAGGGGTGACACCTGTGACAGGTGGCATATTTTGTATATAAGTCACCCAGTGGGAGAGCCAAATACCACATTTCAACAGTGGACACCACAGGAGAAGGACCTTCAGCACTGCATTACATAGCATTATGCAATATAAATGCAAGCACTGCACCAAAGTTTTCAACCAAGGATTCAGGAGGAATAGACAAGAAAAGGTAAGTAACTTACATATTTATTAGTAGTAATTAGATTATTTATTTATTTTAATTATAAATTAGATTATTTTTTATTTAATCAATAGTAGTTGATTTAGTTGTTTGTTATGTAGTTATTTATTTATTTATTTGTTATGTAGTTATTTGTTTATTTGTTATGTAGTTATTTAGTTTTTTGTTATGTAGTTAATTATTTTATTGTTATGTAGTTATTTGTTTATTTGTTATGTAGTTATTTGGTTGTTTGAAATTATTAATATAATAAAATATTATTCTTTATATTTTCAGACTCTGACAAGTCCCATGCTTGTGACATTTGTGGTAGATCATTTGGAAGAAAGAAATGTGTCAAACAACACATGAAAACACATGAAAAAGATGAACAGAAAGAAAATGAAGATCCTATTCAACCCCCTTTGAAAATGCCTAGAATTGAAGAAAAGTATGAATGTAATGCATGTGGGCTTATATTTGATAGCATTCATGAATTACATTCTCATATTTTCACTCATTCTAAAGAAGACAACAAACAAGAAAGCAATGCTCCTGTTGGATCAAAGATGGAAAATGCTCTCAATAATGCATTAAAAGAAGTCACATTTGAAGTAAAAGGATTACAAAAGGTTGATCTACTCCAGCTGTTCAGTGACAGAAAAGAAGAGGTGGTAACCATGGTGACAACTGAAGCAAACAGCAATAAGGGTACAAAATGGCACATGTCATGTGGGATCAAGTTTGTGAGATATGACAAGGAAGGCAATGAAATTGATACAGTTGGATTCTTTACCAGCAGATGTACTACAACACTTAAAGATGAAGAGACAGATGCCTCAGAAAGAAAAGTTGATGAAGCCTACATGAAGATGTTCAGCAATTGCCAAGAATTTCAGAGAGAAGGATCTGGTTGGGCCATTGAAGAAGTACTATATTTGAAACTATTTATGGGAAAATATCAGCCATTGAAGGGATCACAGTACCTACCACTACCTAGGAAGCTCCACCTCAACAAGGGAATTCTGAACATAAAAAATGATGATGACAAATGTTTTCTATGGTGTGTTTTAGCTAGTCTACATCCAGCTGCATACAATGGTTACAGAGCTACACATTATCAACCCTATGAACACCTAGGTATCACTAAAACTATTTTACATGCATGCACATGCATTTACTGGCCCAATATCAAGAAACACATCAAAGAGATGGTCCAAAAATGTCAGTCCTGCCAGGAAAATCAAAACAAACAAGAGAGAGAACCATTGGTGCCATCCATGCCAACCAAACCTTGGGACACACTAGCAGTGATATTTTTGAGTTTCAGGGTAGATCTTACTTGATTGTTGTAGATAAATTTTCAAAATTCATTACAGTGCCACATCTTGTATCCCATTCTGCAGAGGAAATGTTAACATGTATGGTTTCTATTTTTAGTGAATTTGGACTCCCATCTGAGCTGAGATGTGATCATGGATCTAACTTTACTTCATCTCATTTTTTACAGGGTATGCATGATCTGAATGTAAACATGAGTTTTTCCAGTGCATACCATCACGCTGGGACTCCAGCAGAATGAGCCATCCAGACAGTTAAGCACATAATAAAGAAATCCGGTGATACATGGCAATTAGGTCTTTTGGAATATATATGTACTCTTATGATGTGCTTGCATCACCAGCAGAATTACTGAATACACACAAATTTAAGGGCCTCTTGCCATGTTTTGAAAATTCCAGAAACAAAGCAGTTCAAGACGAACTCCAAAAGTGTGCTGATAAAAACAAGATTTACCATGATCTTAATGCTAAAGAACTAGAAGTATTATTTGTAGGTGCTGACGTGATGGTTTTCAAAGATGGAAAGTGGATCAATGGCTGAGTCATGGAGAGACAAGACCGAAGTTACAAAATCCAAATCCCTTCAGGTAACATCATTTCCAGAAATAGAATCGATATCTGTTGTTCTAAAATTCTGTTTAAATTACAGTCAAAAGGGAGATATCTGTCACTAAAGCACCAATTGTTTCAAAGGAAATGTTGGACAACCCTAGTGGTAAATCTGTTGTAAAGAATACACGTCCAGTTGAAAATTCCAAAAGAGTTGCGATTTCAAAGCCAGATTTAAAATCTGCTGCAACTGCTACAAGTAGAAATGTTACACATTCTGGATGTTCTGTCATTCCACCCAAAAGGCTGGACCTGTAACACAAATATTTTAATTCCTCAAAGTGTCATCTTTATAGTGCTATTATTGTGTAATCTTGCATATTGTGCAAACATTTTACAGTGTCTTCATTTTTGCTGTATGTGACAACTACGTATCCATTCTACAAGACAGCGAAGGCAACACCTTTCCTTTCTTTTAACAGGGAGAAGAAGAAGACTAAGACCAAGATAACAGGAATTTAATTTGTGAACATTTAGTCTATTTATAGACTTGGACACTTAACAGTAAAGCATACTGTTATGCACATTGTGCATGCCATGTATATATGTTTTCAAAGTGTGTTTAGAAATTAAGGATCAACTAAATCAACTCAGATTCCATTTTGTATTGTCTACTTTCATCTCTATTTTAGAATTTAATGGCTCAAATTTTAGCTATGTAATCATACATACATGTATTGGTGATCTGTGTATAATTATAACTGCGCACAATGTAATTATGCACCATATTTTATCACACGAAGTCAAGAATTCACTGTATTATTTGATTTCAACTTGAAGTTCATTGTATTACTCCATTTAGTACCAATGGTCTCATTTGTAACTGTGTCCGTATGGTGACATGTCTGTATGTTTGCTTATCAAGCATTTAAAGCATCTATGTTTCATTTTGCGACCCTTTACATCGTATTTAT
>JBCAUI010539527.1:0-10892 GCA_038406195.1 Haplosyllis anthogorgicola
GAAGCCAGGAGACCCCATAATGAGCAGTTTTTGACACATATAAACCAAATTTATAATAATGTAACCAATTTTGTGGAATATGAACTGTCACAAATTTTCATAAAAAGAGTTTGCCTATTCGTTTCAATTGACAATGATGTGTTTTAGTACCTTCAACTTGAAAAATACATCATTATTTCATTACAAAGTGGTGTGCATATCTCAATGTTGGTGTCTTATAAAGGGGTGTCGTAAAATAAATATGTAATCTAATAGCTTTCAACAAAACAGTGCCGTAAAAGGCAGAATGTCGCTCAAAACAGATATCGCTCAAAACAGAGTTTACTGTATAAATAAATTATTCACGCACGGATGCAGACAACTTTACTTTGGCATGGCTGGTAACAAGCCCTCAAACGAAGTTGTATAACAAAAAACTGAGGAACAATCCTATTGTTTATTATTCACTTAAATTTTTCATACGTCAATACACTTTTTGTCTGTATTCAAAGCTGCCTATTGAAGTTTAACTCTAGTATTCACGTCATAACCGACTGCGGCAAATCAATCACCAAATATCTAATCTATAGATTTTTTTTACATCCACAAGAATCCACAGTCCCGCTAAAGCTTGTACTTAATTTGAGTGAGATTCCCGCGTCCTTTCCTGATTAAAATTTCAATTTATCAGGATGGTGAAACGAATCCAATCAAAAGTTTTAATACCAAAGACGTTTACTACTTTTTCTCCAAGTATTGTTTTGATTATTAGGTACATAGCTATTATGGTATCTTTTAATATCTTATATTAATATCTTTTATTATCTTATCTTTTAATATATATATCACATCTTTGGAGATAGCGATAAAACTGTTATATCGCTATCTCCAAAGATGTGATACAGAGATGAGACACACATGAATCATGTATAAATTAAAAAAATTGTTACCGTTGGCCTAATAGCTATCAACCTCATATATGAATGCAATACTTCAAGAGAAATCAATAAATATCTATGTTGTGAAAACTTTCGATTGGATCCGTTTCACCACCCTGTTTATTTGCTTAATCCTATTAATTGCTGTTTGCTTAAAAGTTACTCCCTACATGGGCAAATAAAATGCACTGCATGAATCTGTCTGAGGTATCGAATCAGACATGTAGTACGTCTCCAAAATAGATCTGAATTGATAAAACGATCCATCCTTGATATAATTACCTTCGTACAAGATTGATTATTACCAGCAATTACCTACCGTGTTTCTGGCGGTTTTGTGAATCGACGAAAATCCCGATTGCAACAATAACAACAATTATAATAAATGCAAATCCCAAATCCGTAGCGGACCTTATCCGTCTGTTACGTAATCCAGATGAACAAGGCGCTTCTGGCAATAAACAGCTCTTATGTAAAGCTGTCTGTACACGGTATGTTTACACACGACAGCTTCACGGAAGCAGCTTTATGCTCTATAAATCATACGGATTGCAGATGCTTACTGAGTCTACATCAACGTAAAATATAAGGATTGTACATCTGCTGCACACTGTACTGATTAGGAATTGCTGTGAATTGCTGTGTTGTCGAAACTGCCACCAAACCTAAAAATTGTTAACCCATAGAACAATACTCCTATGTGTCTAATTTATCTTCTGATGCACTGTGTTTTGTGAAACGTACCCTTATTTATTGGATCCATTTCATTCACATTCTGAGCAAAGGAAAACTGTCGGTACAGGTTAATTTAGCAGTGTATGGGTAAAATATACTTACATAAATTGCTGCAACGGAAATAAAATGGCCAGAAGCAAAATGACCCAAATCTGTCGTTTGCAATAGTGTCTTCTTATATCCAGATGATCCTGACGATAAACACGGGTTGCAAAACAGTCCATAAAGGTGGTGCCACATGTATCCAGTGCAGTGTATCCCAACATAAACTATTAAATAACAGACATTTGTAAAAACATCCAGTGTGACGTAACATCTGGCATCTGGGTGATCTGGATTACGTGCAGGCATTGATGCGAACCATCAACATCCAGATTAATCTCTTGTCAAGCAGATCCATCCAGAAGCGCAACAACACTATCCAGATGTGACTGGGATGTTTATTGTTATTGCATAATCCACACAATGCGTAAGTATGGGTATAAATCTCAGGTCAAATGTCTCTCTTACATCTGTTCACACCTCATGGACAAAAATACATACATCATAAGAATGATATATTTCTAGATTATCCGTATGTGTGTTATGCGGCTCGATGATAAATGCCAGAGTTGTGACACTACACACGACCAGCAGCACCATTTCGCTTTTAAGGGCCAACACAAAAAGTTGCGTTAGTGTTACATTAAGTGTAAATTACTTATCTGGGCGATGACAGACAGAATGTTACGATACAGCTGTACAAAGAAGAGATACTGTCCGTGAATGTGGTAGAAAACGGAGATCTTGAACGAATAAGAACGAGATCATTTTTATCAACGAAAACTAATTGACTGGAATTTATAAACATGTCGTTAGGCGCAAAATAAACGAGGCATCAAGAAGCCATACCTCGTCCTCATTTAGGAGAATAACAGAATTACTAGTTCCACCAGTTGTCGATCGAATAAAATTGTTTAGGGCATACGCTAAGATTCAGAGGCCAATCGCCCAATCGCGCGAGTAACTCCAAAATCTACTCGCCCAAATGAAATTCCACTTGTCCCAGCAGAGGCATAACTTTGAACATATGACCAATGTTGAGCTTTTTTTTCGAACAATAGCAACAACAAAACAGCCTCAGTATCTTCTTTGTATTGAAAATCTCTGACCAAAAAAGGGTTATAACTTGATTTCCAACTCGCCAAAATGGGCGAGTTACTTTATAATCAACTTGCCTGCCAGCAGCTTCTAGTCGCCAGTGGCGAGCGGGCGAGTGTTAATATTCTGTCTATTGTTCCCGCTAAATTCTTACCGATTCAGGTCTTTTCTATTTCTAACCAATTACAGGATAGTACATGACTGTCCTTATGTACGATATTTATCAACACCGATGAAGTATTCACATGTCCCAGGTTACAAGGTAATAACATATAAACTCCGTCTTCGCCCACTTTCTATCTTATATCATTCGTGTACTATTTCGTACTGGTCAGGATCTGACACTGTGAGGATAGGAAAACATCTCGATGTGTACATTAGAGCTCTCACCTGCCGGGGTAATAATCATAATAGGTTGTGAATTGTTAGCATGTGTCAGTGCCAGGCTCTCGGCAAGTAATCTGTTTAAAGACGGCTATATTACGCCAAGCTCGTACGTTCTGTGTAGTTACTTTGATCTGCTAAACGAAAAGTTACTCTGCGGCAGCTAAAGATGTTCTCAGTGTATCAATGACGACTGTCTGCATCGTTACGACAAAAAACCCCGAAGATTTCTCGAAGCAGCCTGTTGGAAGCGAAAGTCTCAATCTCTCAGTCTACTGCATACATAAATAAGGTTCCATGGTATTTGAATGCAAAACCTTCAGCAACGCAATCAAATTAACTAGTAACATTTAAACATACTGGTGATAATTTATAAGCGTTATATTTTTACCATCGGTTTTGTCATTCACAAACATTTTTGCATCACATTGCATTCAATTTTACTTATTTCCTAGTCGTTTCAAATATGGTATTACCCACAGCGGATCGTCCCTTTTCTTTCTTGAAAACATACTCCCTCCCTGTACTGATGCGCACTGGCATCAGAATGGAAAAAGCATTCACGTATTCTGGGAAAAAATCCATTGTGTTAAAGGCTTTCATCTATTCGTCAACCGTTCCATCCCGTGTTTCCTTATCACCGAACACCATGTCAGCAAATGTTACTCAATCACTTTGACCTATTCATATTTCTATATGTCTGGCATATTGACTGGTTCATTAATGTTAACGTGGTCCCAAGGCTAGTTTCATCAATAGCGCCCGATGGGAACACAACATATGGAGAAATAGACTTGGCAGTAATGAAAACCTCGGGCATGAAGTCAACCATACCGAATCACACTGTCAGACACAGTACGCAGAAATTGGCTCCAGGTTGATCGAGATAACCTCAATTTGTATCATGTTTGTGCACATTCAAGTTTGCAATTGAAGATAACAAACATTACACAGTAATATTGTTTCGACAAATTTGCTCAAACGTCAACAGTGACCAAATGTAGTAAGGTTAACCTGGGTAACGCAAGGCTTGCTGTTTATTCTTCCAGCTGCTTGAATGCATCACAGTTACGACTTGGCATGATATAAAACTGGGCCACATCTTAAAATTATTAACTCGTTAACAGTCGTTAAAATCACCATTTGAAAGATGATTATGTCGTTGCAAACCACAACACCTTAAGTGCATCGTTACACATATACCACGTCAAGACTTCGATACTTCATAAGAACAAACGAACACACTTATGCAAGCACTTTGTCTGCAACTCTTTGCAAAGCAGCCATATCCATAGCAAAGCTCCTTACTTTTGTCTTGAAGAAGTTTCACCTAGCCTCTTCTCCTACAGGGTAAGACGGGTACAAGTCGATCTGTACAGTTCATCCTTTTTGTCAATATCTGGAGCCTACTTGGCCCGACAATCCTCCTAAGAGATCAAAAGAATCCATTGTTTTGGTAAAAAGAAAACACTTCAGTGCGCAACATTCATAATATTGAACTCTGTTAACATCAAGAAAAGATACAGAGCGGTTACAATTTCTTTTGAAACAATCTCAAAATACAAAGGATCTATTCGAAGGCGTCATTTCTCACGGGTAACATAACCGAACTATTCATATCTGGACAATTTACATCTAATTGGTATGGTAAATATTTTGTGACAAGCCTTGTCTGATGATATAATACATCGAGTGGAAAATATTACATAGAACAAGCATGGTTTTTACAGTTTACTGGCCCTGTAATGCAATTCATGAAAGAAACGTTTTCGACAGGTGAACATATGCTTGGTGATAGCTCCCATTAGAAATACACTTTTATCCCTGGATAGTTCACCCAACGGTCTTCTGCAACTCACACTACATTATGTAACAACGCTACATGTCGTTTTTAGTTCAGCTGTAAAGCTCTACGGTGGACAACTGAAATCAACCTCTTTGACTTTCCTTTTGAAAAAAAACAAACCCGGATCTAAATGAAATATCAAATTGCTGTCATATTCTTACGATGCCTTCCCTATTAATTGCCCTTTCTGATCTTGAAAGGTGCCAAAATATCTAAACATAAGCTGTTTGTTCATATTCCTTCTTGTCTATCGGCACATGACTTTCGAACAGATTGATGACACACGACGATGACGAATACAACAACAACAACAACAACAACAACAACAACAACTCTGTCATAACTGTACCCAGTGCCCCAAAAGGAAAGAAGAGGCGATTGCCCTTTCTCGGTGCACAATACACAAATCATGTTCTTTTGTCAAATCGATGTGACAAGACGGCACTGAGATGTAAAGATTTTCATTTCCTTCCTTCTCAATAATAATTGGACTGCCAAATCTCTAGGAATTTGTACTGTCCTGCTCCTAGCTTGTCATCTTATCAAAGCATAAGCTAATTCATAAAGCAGATTCCAGAAATAATTGAGATATTTCAAAACATTACATAAAGGGCACTGTGAAAATCTGGATGTGAGCCGTCTACACAGGAAAAATTATCTTAAACCAAAAAAAAAACCTACAAAAAAATTCATGGGTCTTCATTGCTTTTGATAAACAAGTTACAGTAAACTGAACAAATAATACGAACTGAATAAACATTGTTTCTATCAATAAAATTTAATGTACCGAAATTTTACTGGAGCAAATTTAGCCGAGTATTGCTCTAGGTTTTTTCTTTCTTTCTTTTCCTCTTATCTCACAGCGAACAATATAACCTCTTGCAGTCAAGGAGTCTGCGGCCTTCAATAATTAAACAAATACACCTCACAAATCCAATCGGCGTCACCACAACAAACCAACATCTAATCAATAATCTCCTATGGGATTTTTCTACAAAACTTTTCACTAAAATGTAAGTGGGAAATTAGATTTGGTGAGATCCAATCTGACCAGATGGGCCACTCGAGTCGTCTGGTCATCCCATTAGATCGTGGTTATGTAGGATTCCTAAATGCTACTTCGACATGAATGCGGAATTCAACTTTTCCCAGGTTACTGAAATGTAGTCACTTTGTAGACCACTACAAAGTTTTAAGAAATAACATAAAAGGGAATCGATTACAACGGTTACCAAAAATAAATGTAGGCTTTAATAGGTCGGTCCAGTGCTTTGTACAGACATAGAGACACAAAATACTGCGAACATGTAATTTCAAACCCCTCTTAAAGACGTTCCACACTTGCTACATCGTATGTGTAAGCACGAAATCGTTTGTAGTTTTCTGTTAAACCAACGACAGATTTATAAACACGATACGAAGAGCTGTGTAATTAAGAGACCTTTTACTGAAGAATCTTCATAGATGAGCATAATTACTCCGTAGGTCCTTGAACCAAATTGCTTGAATAGTTAAGTGACTGGCAGTAGGGTACGTCCCAATAATTAATCCTGTTCTACAGTAAGTAATATGAGAAGTTTACTGTAATGGGGTTAATACGAAACCGCTACAGGAAGTGTTGTTGACATTCACATCAAGGATGTCCATATCATGCGCTGCCTATTTTACAGCATCTGCAATGTACAGTTCTATAAATGGTATTCTATCTCTTTGTCTTTGAGCACATATTACACCCCATTCACACACGTATGCCTTGGCTTAGTAGCGGACCCAGAAGTTCGAACGACGGGGTCTGAGGGTTGAATGACTCGAAAGAATTATGGCCCCTCAAGTGGTCATCTTTTAAAAAATATTTTTCACTGGAGCAAGGGGTCTCTTCTACCACCACCCGGATCCGCTACTGTGGTCAATCCCAGATAGACAGGGGGACATGCGAACAGATAAACCAATTATTTTCCTGTAGTCTCCCGCATATGAAATTATCCCCTCATATTCTCATTTCAAATGCCTCGACTGATAACATAAATATTAAATACCATGCAGTGTTATAATTATTGCAGACACTGCTACAATAATAGCTTAATTGTATTGACATTGAGACACCAGTGATGATGTTCTCCATTAGCATGATGTTCGTATTGATATTGATGAGATCCCCAAAGAGTAACCATGTTATTATGAATCTCCGACCTTTCTGGTATAGAATCACAAATGGCTGAAGATTCGAATGTTCTGTGGGAGGTTAAAATATTTAAAGTTAACACAACATGCAGTCGTATTCTAAAATATAAAAGAGGAAGAATTACCACCGTACGATGTTAAACCGCTACATGTCATCCCGCTTAGCTCGAACACAGATAACTCGAGCTTCATGTTAATTCGATCCTTTCAAACTGTGCTAACAATATATTATCTATTGTAAAGTTCACGTTCAACTCGAACTTTTGCTAAACTCGAGCTTTTTTGGAGCTTACGCTACGGCATTTAGAGATACATCTCAATTCTCTTACATGGGTATGTTTGCCTTTACGAGGAACTAATTGGTTCTTTAGGAATAATATTGCTTCAGCTTTGCACTCCTGGCATGCTTCAAATTAAATCGTCATACGTATGATTGTCTGCTCGCACATTCGCGTACATACGCTCCAATTTGAAACCGTTCACATTGCCTCTTGTAAATAAATGATATATATTCTCGGTTACATTTTTAGCTCACTGTATATACTACATAACAGATCGTGTCATCGGTAGCTCTTAACATGATACATCTTTCCTGCAGTTAATACGGTATGATTATTCTCATACTAACAAACTGGATAAAACAAACTTGTTACCAAGACTAAACAACTGTCAAAGCTGCAATTTGTATCTCTCAGCACTTTTGTATTGTAATTAGATTGTTCATGGCGATCTAACTGTAACAACAAGAGATACATTCGATATAAAACTAGACACAGACAGACACTGACACATACAGACCGACAATCTGACGGACAGACAGAAATTGGTCAGACACTAAAGACGTAAGCTTAGCAGAGGCAATGAAATGGGCAGGCAAATTTGGCAAATATCTTACTATGTATCACGTTTTGCAATAGCCTACTATAACCACTTTAGCGTACAACCTTCAAGCTGCAATTACATGGCAATCTGCATGCAATTTCATAAGGAAAAGGGCACTTCGTGACTCAGTTAAAAACATTTCTATTCATGTAATGTATTATCACAGTAAATGGACCCGTATAGCAGAGAATTATTTCCTACATAAAATTGCTTCTCACTAATTTTGTATATTGTGAGGCCCTTCTACCAAATGGGAATTTGAAGGATTTGATTCATAATGGACGAATCCGACCTTAAGTGTAACAATTTTTACACGCCAAATGCGTAAAAAGGTGGAGAAGGTAGCAATTATCACTTTACATGCCATTACTTTTATTTCAGAAAAGTTTAGACGTGTATCATCTGTCTGTATTGGTACAGTTTTCGGCACAATTTTCGATATGTGCATGTGGGCCAAGAGAATTTTAGCTACCGTTTGAGTCTTTTTGCGGGGCTGGTTTTGGTTTTGTATGGCGCGAAAAAATGTTACCAGAATTAACAATAACATCAGAAGCCTAAACTTGTTTGGATCACTGAAATACCACAAAAGGTATCAGGCTAAAAGAATAACAATTGAAATGTCGTTCAATGGAAATGTTCTGCATATTCGGTATGGCATCTTATCCTGTTCCCATTAGTTTTCCATATATTTTTACGTTCCCATGTTTAGAATGCCGTTGTAAATTCATATGAATCGTATAAATCTGCATAAATTGGTTCTGAAAAGCATCAAATTTGGCCCTAGAATATTAATAGGGCAAATAATAAAGCGAACAGACTTCGCTTGCAGTGCAAAGGCCTGTCTAATCATATTGACCCAACATTGGCAATAATGATTTGCTCAAATATGCTGCTGTTCATATGGATATTGATGAGGAAGCCCTAAAGACTAATTCTATTACTTGAAATACACGGCTTCTATTCGCACATTGCCTCCTTTGCCATGTTAGAGCTCTGTTTTACGTCAACATAGATCAGTTTCTGCTTCGTGAACGTCATTTTGACATACTCAATTTATGCGCTACACTATGTCATTGATCAAGTCTCTTTTACTGTATGAAAAGTCAATGAAATGTTAAATTTTTCTCACAAATACGATGCATATTTAACTAATCGGAATCATAGATTCCAGACTTTACCATTCAGCGTACAATCCACAGGCAAACATGCAGTCACACAGACACACAGATACTTAACTCCCACCAGTATTTCATCATCAGTAAACACAGTACAACACGATCTGAGACATATAATACATTATAATCCGCAGTACTTACTGATATGATAAACACACATGTTACCAAGACTAAACAGTATCCGCATCTTCTGCTTGTATAGAGTTCGCAAATAATCTTTGAAACGATCCGATATACCAAATTGTGAAATTCTTGTTACACTTCCATACTACACTTTCTACTTTACCACACTTAAAATACCCCTCTGAACATCACCTAACGACTGAATAATTCAAATACGAAAATTTGTTCAAAGATTAGTTCTTTTTTCATATGTTACATGTCTAGTCAGTAGCGGGCATAATCCTCCTCCAGCTTATTTATACAGGACTGACGAGATGTGCGGCTTTATTTTAAGTGCAGAGGCATATTTTACCGAAAAATATCGTGAGGGATATTCAAGATCGTATGCTTATTTATCATTTTTCATGACAGCATTGCTTCATGTGCATATCCTCCGTTTATGCATCATTTTCTTGGCGAAACTGAAAATACTTGATTTGAATTATCCTTCAAGCATTTTAGCATTGTTAGTACAGTCACACAGTCTTACTGATTTCGAAATGTCTCTCTGGTTCTATGATAATGGAGTCCAATGTTTCAGTAGAGGATCCTCTTTTTTGTACCAAAATATTGATTATATTGATATATTGATATTGATATAATATTGATATAATCGTTTTCATTCTCTCTCACTGCAATTCTCTAAATTTTAACGAAATCATTATTTAATAACGACAATTTAGGATACTTACAGCTACCTAAAACAAAACCAAATGGTCTGAAAACATTTCAATTCGTAAAATGACAAACATTAAAAATATTGAAAGCACGTGTTTAGTACATCCAATATAATTTGTTATACATAATTCAGAGTTCCCCAACGGCATTAAAAATTCTAGAATATCAAATTTGCCATTTGAAGTTGTTCCCCTGAAATAAAAGCTAATGCATTTCGCGGATTCCCGCGTTTTGCAAATTGAAAAAGAAATTGTGGAAGTTTCAAAGGAAATTAATGTTGCCACTTTATTCCCTCTCAGGCACAAAAGCACATCCTTGTATGGTTTAATTCGAAGTGAAAACTTCAATTGAAAATTCAATGGGCCTTTCCGTAATGATTGAAAATGACTACTGTTACGAGAATTGTATTCTCAAATGTAAAATATAAAATTGTGATTTTACGCAGGTGGCACAAATGATATTGAACATTCCAAATGAAGTACTGAACATTGAATAAATCTTGCTGCTCTGTACAATAGATCATGTTTACATTTGGCCATATTTTATATTCAGTCGTGCTAAATCGAGTTGACATATAGAGTGGTCGCCAATTATCGTGATGAAGCTAAATCAGAGTATCTTGATCTGCATGAAACATTAAAAAAACACGTTGTTATTTTAGTTTTGAATTTCTGCGACCACTAAAACAAACGAGACAATCACAGATTACAAAGCTGCCCCCCCCCCCCCCCCGGAATGGGTAAAATGCATTTTCAGTAGATTTGGAATCAGTGTCAAAAGTTGGGAAAAAGG
>JBCAUI010539538.1:0-10891 GCA_038406195.1 Haplosyllis anthogorgicola
TCAATGAGCTCAAGTATACAGGACCAAAGATCTTTCACATCTTTTCACCAAGAGAGCTCACACACTTCTGATTATCCGTTCCTTCCAGAAACAGCAGCTCCTCTCCTACCTGCAGCATGGAAACTGCAAGGCATGAGTAGTAGCAGCTTCTAGGAATTCTAAAAAATAGCTGAGTTCCAGGAAAGTGGATTCTTACTCAATTCACTGCATGAGCTTCTCAATGATTATGGTACACATGTCCCATAACATTCAATTACCTTTTATTTGAATATGATCATTAATTGATTAAACAAATCAAATGGTAGTAATGTGCATTATATTACATCCCCGGAATTTAACTAAGACAAATTTTGCAACAGGAAAAGTTGAAATAATTTGACTATTATGTTTTAAATTAAACAAATTCAATACTCTTTACATTTTAGGTGATTGCCTGTATTGAACTATGGTTATAAGTAATTTCTAAAGTGATTTCATTTAACAAACTCATTGTTTTACATGGAAAGTTTAAAACATGGTGTCCCATGATTTGCTTAATACAATGGTCACTTCCAGGTAAGTTTTCCAGCCGCTAAGAGATTTCAGTTTGTACAGTAAGAATAAAATACTTTTTCAAAGTTATTCTCAGACTTCTCTGTCAATGGGAAAGATCTGTACAAGGATCTGTAGAGATCTAACCTTGAAAATATTCAATTCCATGGACTCACATGTTTACAAACTAATTAAATTTACATGTATTTTAAAAATTGTAGAATTGTAGAATATTTTCCCTGAATGAGAAAAATTTGACCATTACTGTGATATAACTTTTAATAATATGCATTAATGATTTCAAGTAGGTGATACACTATAATTATAGTTTAACAATAATTTTTATATCAATACAATGAGTGTTTCATGCTGAGTGTGAAAATATAGGTTTTGTGAAAATATTTTAATTTTGAAAAATGGGGTTATCCAAGTACAGCCATAAAATTAAGTAAGGAGAGTTTGATTAAAGGAAATTAAGGAAAGTCATAAAATTATCCAGGGTTGTTGGCTCTTTATGTATAAATTCGGGAAAAATTTTGAGGCCTTATCACATCTTGATCTGCACCTTTTAAGAAGTTAACTGAAGTCAACCTCTACTTCACGACTATTTCAATTTCAATCTACCATGAATTTTACATCATGGCTTCAAAAGGTAAGAAAATTTCAACTCCTTACTGAACTTGTTCCTTCATTGTACCCAGACAGAGATCTGGTTGTGATAGAGTGCTTTGCGTCCTGCTTTTGTTTCATTTGTCAAGCTATAACAATAGGTTGACGAAGCAGTAAATTGTTGTATGCAACTCTAAAGTCAATCTGTCTCCTGTTTGGTGCACTCAATTGTGATGTTCAGTTCATGTGTGAATTTCCTTTACCTGTGTGGTTCATTTATGATGAGATCAAGTGTATTAAATAAATAATTATTAACTTAGATTCCAAAATGCCAACTCATGAGGAGGAGAGCGGTTCTGATACCAGCTTATCGGGAGATAGTGATTATGACTTTCTGCATCCTGGGCTTGAGGGTAAAATAATGTTCTCATTATTTTATTATAATTTCGTATCTAATGTGGCCTGTATATCACTGTAATGTCGATTCTTGTAATATTAACTATAATTTAATTCCACAGATCACTATGAAGGTTTAAACCTTCCAGAAATGACTCCTGGTATGAGATTTGACCCTGAATACATAGTTTCAAACCACAAAACGTGCATCTTGGACAACTGTGATAATGAGTTAAAGGAGTTGCAGGATTGGGGAGCTAGGTTTAATCCTAAGGAAGGTAAGACATTTATTTGGGAACAATCTATATCCGTTGTTACAGGTCATTTGGTTAAATAGAATACACTAGCATAATGATTTCCTGTGAATAAAACTGAATTGTTACATACAAGGATGGTTGCAAGGTTTTAATTCAATTTAAATACTGCAGATTAAAATGGTCATCTTAGACAATGCATTTGAATAGGTTTCAATGATCAATTGAAGTGTTTTGTTTTTAGCAATCACCGATGCATGGCAGATATCCTATCAATGTGTCACAAATCTGAATATTTCACATTCATTAGATATGCTTAACAATTCTGAAATTAATTCTGGTATGTTATACAATCTGGTGTTTGTACTCTTTGTGATGGAATGCAATATGAAGCTGTTAGGATGCAGCTGTGTTACACAGATCTGTGGGAAAGTAGCTTTATGAATGGAGCTGTAAATCAACACAGTTCCTGGCTACATTCCTACATTAGAGAGGTTAAGATGTTTGTAAATGTTCATCAAATAATGCAATTAATGTGGATTAATGGTTTGTAATTTAATTAATGAAATACAGCTTATGTATCAGCTTCATATTGATCAAATTCCTGATCTTTAAACAATTCGTAACATTTTCAATTTCATCTGACATACTTGAGCTCATTTGCAATATTATCTTAATTAAATTGGTAATTTGACAAAACTATTGAAAACATCAGTTTTCTACTTTAAAACAAATGCATCAAGGTATGTAATACAACATGGTGGCTTGAGTTCATGCAGATTTGCCAGTATTCCCTTAAATATTTCATTAAGTATGTCTCACATTTGGTTTTATGCAATTAATTATTTCATTGCCACATTGGGTTATGCTGTTTAGAACATCAAATGATCAAGTAGAGTCACTCACAATATGTACATCGGTGTCATTCCCTTGAGGATACATTTGTTTCACAATGTAAATCAATGGAGCTAACTGTGTAGCAATCTTTTACTGACATACTATTTTATTCCAAACTGGATTCTATCAGTTCAATTGATGTTCCGCATTAGTTTTGCCCATGTGTAGCAATGTTGGGATTAATTTTCACATATGTCTGCTTGTTTGTTATCATACTCAAATATCACAAATGTGGTCCAAAGCATTTTATTTCACATTTTATTCTATTGTGGCATCAGTTATAAGATACCAAATGAGAAATCAATCCATTAATGTGAATCAATGTTCAGCATGAACAAATGTCATAACCTGGGGAATTACAAGTAAGTAATGGTAAGAAACCGAAGTCTTCCACTCAAAACAAATAAATAGTAGGTGGTAAGAATATTTCATAGCTTCACACACAGCTTCATGACATTTCAGTACGTTATCATAAATTCATCTGTATTAATGTACAGATTTGTTTAATTTTACCCATAATAATTTCAAATATTGCAAATATTTGGTATACAATCATAATAAATGTTTTATGGTAATAGCACATGGTTAGGATTTAAACAATAATAACATTCCGGTACACTAATGTAGTTCCCATAATGATGTACTTGTGTCAGACAGGAGCCTTGATAAGGATTTGTTTCTAAATTTTATAGCAGACATTTCAATTTCTTTTAGATGATGGTTCTGACACAGAGCCATACTCTGAGAAGTCAGGGGATATGAACATGGAGGAGCAGGTGGTTCCTGTTCCCGAAGAAGTTTTGAGAGCAGTCATGTGGGATCAGGAGGCCAGAAGGATATGCCGGGAATTCCTGAGATCTGGTGGTGAGTATAATTTTCATCTGCTTGTATGTTTAGTTATGATATCAATTTTAAGGTGATTGTCTTTCTCAAGTATTAAGTGATGGGTGTGAAATTAATAAGGTACAATGGTATTATACATTGTACATCAGCACAATTGTCTGACATTTTACAATGTAAATTCGAATTATTATGTACTAGCAAAATTAATTCTGACCTTGTTTCATTATTATGCACACTGATTCGATTTACCTTATTGAAACCATTATCCCCTATTTAATTTGAAATTATAATAAATTGGATCCTCATCATGGATCAAGCCCAGAATTTATTATCTGGTAAGAAAGTTTGGTGTCAAGCTGCAAGTTGCAAACATGAGTAATTGCTTTGGTAAGATTGCTTACCGTGGTTAAAATATTCCTATAGTAATTTAATTACAATGTCCACTAATACATTAATTCATACCACTATAAGATAATATAGACATTTATAATATAATATGGTTCGAAACATTATTCAATTTTATTAAATTGATAATATGCCATTATACCAAAAGTGAGAAGGTTCTGTTTGAATTGCAAGCAAAAGAGTGTCAGTGAGCACTGCAAAGTTAGTTCTGTTCATTTAGCGTTACTTATTTCAACGGAATTAGATGTCCTTTAATGTGTCCTGTCAGTGCATTAACAGATCACTTTTTGCAATTAATTTTGGACCTTCTTTTATCTTGTCACATGGCACATAAAATTTTTGTATGATAAATATTATGTTGCATAACAATGAGCACTAGATTTTCCTAGGTAAGGATTAAATACATAATCATTAATTTATCTCATTAAAATAATAAATAAATATTAGTCTCAGTATTTCACAATAAAACTAATGATAAGATTCAGTTTGTAGTAAGATTCCAACATGATTCACATTTACTAATATGATTATCAGTTCTCTTTTTCTTGGTACACCTTTATTAACTTTGTAACATAGTTATTCCCTGTGGTTTTTTTTGTTATTTTGGTCTGATACAGATTTGTTGATTGAATATTGAATTGTCATTATAATGTTATTTGTTCCATATGATTGATTAAGGATGATATTTATCTGAATGTGATGGACATTTCCCTGTATTTTGGGGTAAGAAAATCTTTCTTACTCCAATTACTGGAACTATCACACCAGTGGATTGGTGACCTTAGTCCTTGGTAAGAATGGAAATCATACATATTCCCATTTATACTGCTGTAGTATGGGTAAGTTTTTGCTCAGATCTAAAAACAGATAGTTAGTTAGGGTAAGAACTTTTCAAAGTCACCCTTGTCTTCTCTTGTTCTGCTATCTTTGGTAAGAATATCTATGTTTTTAAGAATTATTGATCCATTGATAAACGGCTTTTTAAATTTATCATGACATTTGGTAAGAATCATTTTACCTTGTCATTTTCTCCTAAACAAGTTTCATTGGAGATGATTCTGATAAGTTTTGTTGAAAAACTATCCTTTTGGTAAGACCACAATTATTCAGACAATTAAACTTTCATATGAAGTATTAAACAATAAAGCAATATTGGCTTACTCCACATAGTTCATCTGGATTGATGGTGGGTATGTCTAATTCCTTGCAATTCATGGGGAGGTACATGGGGAATAAATTACTTGGTAAGAAATTTATTTGAAAATCAAAGACATGTGGAATCAAAAGGAACTTTCTTTGATAAGAAAGCCTTTATTCTGGATATTATTCTTTCATTTCATTGCTTTATTATTTATTTGGTGAGATGATTTATTCCCTTATTCCCTTTTATTTGGTGTGCTTTTGGTCAGTGTTTGTATTACTCAGAAATGATTCTTTTGGTAAGAGTTTGTATTGTAAACTTTGGCATAAAGAGTGAATGGAAAATTACAAGATATGTTAGGTAAGAAACTTAAATAAATCTATACAAATAGAAGAAGCTGAATATTACAAAGGATTGTAGGTAAGATGAATAATTAGGTTTGTAAGTGTGATTAATTAATTAATTATTAATAACTAACCTTAATATTAACATCAATAACAACGGTTAGTAGTTTTTAGATATATTTCACAAAATATCTTATTTTATTCATTGTAATTTACAGATTACAGTAAGGACCAGAAGAAGCAGTTGAGGGCCACTCCTGTGGTCATGTTGCAGAAGTTAGATGTTGAGGTAATACTTTTTTGATACTATTTATTTGTTTTAATGTTGGGGTTCAGTACAGAACTTCACCAATCTACTGTTAGGTGTGTACTTTATCTGGTAAGGATGAAGCAATTTGATACCATTGAAAATATCAAGCAGTGAGATGTGGTAAGTGTACAAAAGTACAAACATGTCAAACTAATGGGATGTAATTATTCTTGGTAAGAAAACTCAAAAGTTTAAATAAAATGTCTTCCAACAGAGAACAGTTTCTGGTAAGTACTAAAGTATAATCTTCAATAATATTCGTTCCCTGTTACTTAAAGAAATCTTTGTGTGTTTCAGAGATCTCAGAGAAGGACCATCAGCAGGGAGGATGTTGAGAGGGCCATAGAGGCACTAAGGTATCCAGTGGACTCTACCAGTGAGGAGAATGAAGGGGAGGATGAGGATGAGGATAAGGACAGTGGCAATGAGTTCATCCTGGGTGAAGCAGAAGAAGTGGATGGGTACCAGAGTCATGACAGTATGGATGAGGAGGACCTGGGCCTGAAGGACCTGATTGAGGAGGAGGAGGAGCTAATAGAATAATGAAAATAATTAAATAGTGATGATAAAGAGTTGTCATGGATTCCAAACAAAATGCAAAATGTGATTGGTAATTCTAGAGAAATAATAAAATTATATATGGAGAGATTAAATAGTTGTTATGAAATAAAACAAAAGAGTAGTGTGTAGAAATAATTATTGGTGAAAGAAAAGTAAAGTAAAGTATAGTAGGAAAATAATTCAACACAAAAGAAATTCTGCAATAACACAGTATGTAATTTGTGATTATAGATAGCACACCTGAAAGGAGGGTAGAAGGGAATATATGAAATGGGATTGATGAGAATGGAACCACAATAATGTGCATTAGTTGCTTCTCAAATAGATACATACAATGTACACAGTAGTGCAACAGTCCAGTATAACATTATTATTTACAGGTCACACTTCATATGAACATTCCAGTAATGAGCATTATCATATTGATAATTTAAAACAAGAAATATATAAATATACATATATATGGAAGGATCACCTATGAATGAGAAACATAAAGCAGACTGAGCAAACCATGTGGTAGGTAGAAAGACATATATTTTAAGACAGTCATTTTACAGATTTCTTGGCTACCTTACCTACAGAGTCAATGGTCTGGTTATTAGATCTTTTTCTTTTCTGAATTCTTCTTCTCCAGATTGCTGCATGAGCTTTCTCCAAAACCGATTGCCTGGCTTGCTCACATTTAGGCCAGATAGTATCAACCAATTGAGACAAAGGATGATTAGGTCCAGAAAGAGCTGGGAGTCTTCTACTCTTCTAGTTTTAGCTAGGGTTCTAGTACAAGGGGCCTTAGTCTCAAAGGTAAGACTATGTGCCTTCATACAAGTAACAATACTTCTGGCAAAAGGCTTGGTGTGTATGGGCCTTTAAAATAGTCTTTGGTAATTTCAAGGAGATAGGGTGGAAGTTCTAGAGTGTGTGATAATAAAATCTCTAGATTATAAGCCTTGAAGGGGATTTGAAGGCCATTCAAAATGGATTTTAATTTCAACTGGGTATGAGTGTTGTCTGAGAGAATGCTGCATCTGACAAGGACAGATGGACATTTTAACATAGTTTAATACTGACATCAAAAAAGATGAGTCAGCTGTGCCCAAGTCTGGGTATTGATCTTGCATTGCATTTCTAATTGTAGTCCATGTAATGCTGTTAAATCCTTGGTGATCATCAAAACAAGGATCGTGAAATATCTTGGCTTCATCATCAAATGATGTTTCAGCAGGTAAGTTGAAACAATACATCAGAGCTCTGTAAGCATGGCTCGTAACAACATTCATATCCCAATGTCTTGATTTTACTTTGGGAAAATGTTCAGTGCCATATTCAGCAATGTCTTTAAAAGATGAAAATGAAGGCTTGCAATGATGGAATGTTCTTGATCTTAAGAATGGAAACTGTAAATGTTGTTCACAGTTGCATGTTCTGTTTGTGATGGTCATTAATCTAACATGGATCATGTTCATTACAGATGGAACAACATTCCTGACTGCTAATATTCTGAAGTGGAGCCACTCTTTCATTCTAGAGTAGGTGAAACTGTGCCTAATAGAGAGGTGTTTGAGGATCAAGTAAGTTATGTCATCCTCAATAGTTAAAAACATTGTACCACCACAGTGTAGTACATAATGGATATCAAGAACAATACAGTAAAATAGTTGCAGATTAATCAGTCTTGAATGAAACATCTGAAGTAAGTATTCAAGCATTTCAAGATAATTGAATCTTGCTGGAAATATCATTCTAGTAAATAGAGTCAAAACATAAGTTGCACTGCACTTAAGTAAGTCATTATCTAAAAATGATTTCCCATAATCAACTCTCCAGTTAGTGAATATACCACATTTGTTCAGATTGCTTGTTATTTCATGCCAATTTACAATATAATCTTCACCAGGAGTTGACCCTAATGATTGTCTTGCAATATTAAAGTTTGATGCTGTCATTTCATAGAAGAAATTTGCAATCACACTACCTGATTTTGTTGTAGGTTGGGGTAGTGGTTTCTTGAAAAGATGGTCATCTGAAGTGTGAGGCTGTTGAGGCTGCACCACTGGGCCTGTGGGTAGATCTTCTAAAGGAATCGGCTTGGCTCTGGATAAATACTGCATTGAGTCTCTTTGGGTAAGTCTTTGTGACCAAACCACCTTTTCTTGGCAGTGTGTATGTGCCTGGTCATGTTGTATGCTTCTGCTTCAGAGTCACTGGGCATGGCACATGCAGTTTCATGGCCTAAGTTCATGTCAATGGCTTGGTAAATAGGGCATGGATTGTTCTTTGAATGTCCTTCTGCTGCTGCTTCAGCACTCTTTAGCATAGTTGTATATGCATTTTCAAGGTGGGTAGTGCCTTGGTTCTGGTGGACACCAGGGGGAGTTGTTAGAAGGTTTGTGGGTTTGCCAATGCCAAGTATAACACTGGCAATCAGCTTCTGGATCAAAATGAGCCAATACATGATGGTAAAGATGTACCAACTGGAATGAAAATACAACTGATACTTGCAAGTACATGTTCATAGATTTACATGATATGAAATATGAGATGAAATCTGTATCAGCCAATAAAACAAGGAATGAATGGTGTTATGCAATGCTATCCTTCACATCTTTCATTTCAATATCAGGATATAGTCTCTTTTTATTTTCAGGATCCTCAAAAGTGGGATTCTGAAAAGCAGATGAAGAAGGTGAGTTTTCTTCCTCAATTTGTTTGCCAGAAGGAGTTTTCTTGAAAGTCTCATCATTCTTCAAGATTTTCAATTTTAGAAAACTTGTAAGTTCAAATAGGTTTCTAGTTTTGTTATGTATAGAAATCATCCTCATTACAAGTTTGTTTCTATCCAATTTGATCAAAATCTCAATTTTCCTCATGACTGGAATTTGGATTGTAGCAGGTATTGCTATTTCTGAATTGTAGATTCTCAAATTCAAAGAGCTGTAAAGAAGAACATGGTCATAAAGGTAACCAGTTTGGTATCCAAAACATGATGATGGAATTGGGTCTGGTACTTTTATCAGATCAGGTGGGCCGATATGAGTTCCTACATAGATTGGCACTACTTTGTCAAGCTCATCTGTAGTCAGCAGAATGTAAATTTTAGATGTATCCATATAAGGATAGCTGAAGACATTCGTGCTATGGTTAAATTCAGTCAGGTTATTCATACAAGCATAGTCATAGAGGTATTTTGCTATTTTATAGAGTGTGTAAAGCATCAGCATTGCAATTAAGAAGCATATGACAAGCTTTAAGCAGTCTAGGTAAGTCAAACCTATTTTCTCAGTTGTGGTTTCCATTGTGTCAAATGTGAAAGCATTGGATCCTTGCAATAATGTTGAACCAGTTTGAAATTTCAACAGGTTTTTGCCAAATAGTGCATTCAAAATTTTAAATTCAGATCTCCATCCATACACTTTATAATACAGAATAGTCAAAATGCCACATCCAAGGATGGCAAATATAGAGGCAACTAGAATAAAACCAAAAATTTTACTCTTGCCTGTAAACCACGTATGAATGTCTTGTAAAGCCAGGGCTTTGTCTCCTCTTTCTTGATAGATTTCTTTGTCTCCTGTTGCCAGAGTGTCTACAACCTTTGCAAATGGAATACTCACTTTAGATGGTCTGGTTTGGGCAACATCTTCTGAGTTGGTATTTAAAACTTTTACTTCAGGTGGATCCTCTTGGAGTGGTGAGGTTAGTAGTATTGTGTCATTAGTTTCATCAATAGCCTTTTGATTTTCAAACATCCATAATTGCACAGCCATATTAATAGTATAATACAAATTGATATGAGTTGATGGTTCATTAGTATGGATACAATACATCATGTTCTCTTGTATGTACCAAGGACCTGCAGTGATGGAGCATAAGCAAAGAAAGTGGGTTAATAATCTGGTCTTCATGTGAACAATAGGATGTCCATGGGGTAGGTAAACCAACCAAAAGTAACAAATTTCCAGCATCTAACACAGGTTTTGGTATTAAATTTGGGTAATATTCAATATGGCATTTTCTCTTGATTAGTTTTGCATCCTCATGCCAAAATATAGCACTTTCACAAGTGTGTTCTGTATTACGTTTGATTAATTGTAACTGTTCACAAAAGTAATTATTTTTAAACTTGAAACAATGGGTTAATTGTCTTTGATCTAATGCTATGTAAATTTCAGAACTCATGGCTAACAATTCCTTTTTGGGCTTAATCCAAGTGTAAGTGTTTTTACTTTCAGTGTCATCAATCATGGCTGGGTTCATATGGTAGGGTACTGGTACTGAAGTTAAATCATATAAAAGCAAGGGTTCTTGAAGTTTGGGTTTGATGAAAAGTGGAATTTGAATGGCTATGGTTCCATTAGCACAACTAAAATGAATGAAGGGTAGGTTGTATAACTGGTGAACTTTATCTAATACCAGTTCATAATCTGGATAAAACTTGTTCAACTGAACTGATACATGCTCGATCATTGTTTCCAAAACTTTTGGAGATATAACTGTATGAGAAAGCAAACCATTGGATAAATTGCCCAATGCATCCAAAAAGTGATCTAGTTCAGAAATAATCAATTCATATGTAGCCAAATATCTTTCCATTTTGATCATC
>JBCAUI010539549.1:0-10891 GCA_038406195.1 Haplosyllis anthogorgicola
TGTCCTGGTCAACTTTTTGCAATGGCAGCCCAGAACACAAATCTAGATTTCGTCCAATACATAGATCCTCATTGCTGATGTATGAGGTTCAATAACTCAGTATTTGCCTCACGCAATACATACATACGACCTGCTTCTGAAGATAAACTAAAAAAAACTGCCAATAGTCTTCTCATTCATTCGATGGTAATAACTTCCTCATTAATATGAGTATGAGTAAAATGTGCTACTTTTCGAAATGAGAAGAGACGATTCAATTAATGCATGTTCGATTGATATTGCAACATACTGCTCTTTGTACAATGTGCTTATTATATTTGTACGAAATTATTGCCTTATTTTCTGCGGTTTAATAAAGTACATGTAATCAAACTACAAATGCTTTTACCTCAGAGAATACGTTTCTAGACTACAAACTAGACTGACAAAACGAACAACATCAAAGTGACTTCAAGGTCATTAGAGTTCATGACAGAGCAAACATTTTTGACTACACGTGATTTGCGATTGAAAACTGAAAAGGAAGTAGGACAGAATTTATAATACGGCATGACCTTTATTTGGTACATTTACGTGAAATAATACACATAGTGTTTTCTGCGGGAACGAACAAATCCAAATGGGGAAAATAAAACTGTACTACGATGGATTTTCTCAGCCATGCAGGGCGCTCTACATGTTTCTTAAATTAAATCACATCGACTTTGAAATCAAGCAGATAAGTGTTGTGAAAGGTAAATATACAACAAGATATCGTTCCTGAAGTCTCGAAGAAAGCTTTCCCGATATAAACAAAATGTTAACTATGCCTAACAAATGTTAATCAGGTGTTAAGAAATGCTAATGAGGTCTAACAACTGCTAATGAGGTCTAACAAATGCTAATGAGGTCTAACAAATGTTAATTATGTTTAACAAATGTTAATCAGGTGTAACAAAGGTTGACTGTTTAACAAATGTTAACAGTGTTTAACAAAATGTTAACTGGGCTAACAATGTTAACTAGGTTTAATAAAATGTTAACTGGGACTAACAATATTAAAATTTGTTAAACTTAGTTAATTTTAAGAAAATGTTAACTGGCTAACAGTGTTAACTAGGTTTAAGAAATGTTAACAGGAGCTAAAATGTTAACTTGGGCTAACAGTGTTAACTAGGTTTAATAAATGTGTTAACTATGTTTAACAAAATATTAACTGGAGCTAACAGTGTTAACTTGGTTTAAAAAATATATGACAGAATTTGTTAGTTGAGCCACAGGCTTGGTCAAGGGTAAGTTGTCAACCACCATCAAGAGTTCAGCACAACTAACAAATCCTGGAGCCTGTATATTTTTTATCTACCACATTTTGTCCTTTAATTGATAAAATATGCATTTTAAACTGACATTATGGTCTACAATTCTCAAACTAACTTTTACAAACCTACCATTTCCAACTTTCCATTTCCAACCTACCACTCTCAGGCCTGGATTCAGGATTTCCCATAGGGGTGGGCACCAACCCAAATTTTTTGAAAAAATCCCTAAAAAATGGGGGAAAATTGGAAAAAACTGTATTAAAATGAAAAAAAATACTGGCTACAGGGAGGGCACACACCTCCCGTGCCCCCTGGATCTGCCAATGACTCTCATTGACTAATCAGATTGCAGCTTTCTAAACATGCTCAAGGGTGTGGTCATTTCAACTAATAGGAAGACTTTTAAACTCAATCAAAACAAAAATGACTGCCATGAATCAGTTAGTTTAGACTAAATTCACCTTATTTTGAAGGTCTAGGACAACAACTGTGCATTGAGTGTGGTAAAATTAACAAATGTTAACTTTATTTAACAAAATGTTAACTTGGCTAATAGTGTTAACTGGGGCTAGCAGTGTTAACTAGGTTTAACAAATTGTTAATTGGTGCTGAGTGTTAACTAAGTTTAACAAGATGTTAACTGGGGCTAACAGTGTTAACTTGGTCTAACAAATGATAACTATGTTTTTCAAAATGTTAACTGGGGCTAACAGTGTTAACTAGGTTTTACAAAATGTTAGCCTGGTGATACAAGTGGGGCCCAAATGTTGGTCCTTTCTATTGAAGTCCACTCATGCATGAGACCAATTCCATTCATTAGATCAATAGATGACAATAGCAGTCTTTTCCGATAGGGAAGCAATTACATGTAAAATTTCGAGATTGAGTTAGTAGTATCTTTATACATGTTGCATCCATGGATATTGGCAAATGCTAAATTAATCAATAATGAACAGAAATCACTATTTTCGGGAGAGACCATTCAAGACAATAAATAAACAAAGCGACAAGATGCATTTTGTTTTAGATGAGACAAACCTAGTGAATCCTTTCTAAGGAGTATGCGTTTGATAATGACCTCCGCACGGGAGCCGAAAGTAATTTTGAGTCATCGGGTTTCGAGGCTCAACGTTTCTGTACGAGCATGAGTAAATCCATCACATTGCTGTTAAATAATTAAAATTAAAAATATTTCAATGGCAGTTTCTGGTAAGTCAATAATATTTAGTCCAGACAGCCTACACTGTCGCAACAAAAAAGAACGTACAGTGCAACGTCCTTAATTGTAGCTAAGCTTTGATCTTTAATCTATGTGACTCACTTAATGTTACTCATCTTAGTTTGAGCATACGTTGTTCACGGTTTCACGCGTCAATCTCACAGTTACCGAATTAACGTATGGCCAGATCCTTCCTTGACGTCAAAAAGATGGACATGGACATTGCCTTTAATGAATTTATTGGGAGGAAAATCTAACAAACAGAAACTGGCCTGTGTTATTTTTGCTCTCACAGCGTCATTATTATACACTTTCAGGGCATCAAATCGATCATGTGTTACAACCTCTGGACATTGTCGTGCATCATTGTCCTTATTTAACACAAAAGTAACAAGGTGTAACAAAATGTTTTGTAATTCAGCCTAAGTGCGGTTAGTTCGTGGCATTCGGGAGGGACCAGTCAAATCTTCTTTTACACTTGTTTTGGACCTCCTGTGACCCTCCCCGTAAGTTTAAAATCCAGGGTTGATCTCTCGCCTGCACTCTTCCTTGATTGCGTGCGGTGATCCTTATGCTACACCTGCCTTTTCCACCAAAAACATGAATAGGGAGTGTACACTGTATAAGCGTGTACAAAGCAGCGGCAACCAATCAAAATGTACTTTTGCATTCTAGTTCAGCATACCATCACAAAATTTGGCCAAAAATCACTTCTACTAAAAAGAAGTTTACACATTTTTCGACTGAGAACTGCATATAACATCAAATATAGTTCATTTGGTATAGCAATGCTGAAATATATACTGAAAGAACACTGCAACTTTACAATACAACACAATAAAATAAAACAACACAATAAAACAATAAAATACCGTTTGGACTCGATTTTCATCACTTCACAAGGTCTTGTTAAGTATTGAAAATGCAACTATTCACATTAAACAATAACGTTAAATTATTCTCCAGTTCTCCATTTTAACCACATGACATTATAAAATTGTCAAGCGTTACCAATGTATTATGCGTTTCGCTATGTCTTACCTTTACAGGCATTAATACACAACATGGTGAAGGCATTGATATGTGGAGGAGGCAATGGTGCTCATGTAATGGCTGGAATTGCAGCCGCACAGCCAGACACAGAAGCAAGGGTACTCACACTGTTTGCTGATGAAGCCGAGAGATGGACGGCCAATATGGCAGATGGGTTCTCTGTCATCGTCCACAGTGGAGAAGACAAGAAAACTCTATCGGCCAAACCTGCCCTAGTTACGAAGAGCCCCGAGGAAGCAATGCCTGGAATCCAGGTTATCCTCTTCGCCGTCCCTGCCTTTGCACACGAGCAATACCTAAATGCACTGAAGCCCCATGTTCAACCCGGAACTATCCTTGTCGGAATACCAGGACAGGCTGGGTTCGAATTTGCTGTCAGAGGCATATGGAGCGACATGGCAAAGAAATGCACAATCATGTCTTTTGAGTCTCTGCCTTGGGCATGTAGAATCGTGGAATTTGGGAAGAGTGCTGAAGTGTTGGGTACGAAAGGCACTCTGCTTGGTGCAGTACAGCTTGGAAATCCACCCCCTTCAGCCGATCCTACGTCCATGGTTCAAAGCGTGTTGGGAGAATTTCCCAAGTTAATCACCACTGGACATCTTCTGGGTATCACTCTCATGGCCACCAATGGCTACTTGCATCCGTCTATAATGTACGGTCGATGGAAAGACTGGGATGGAACCCCAATGGATGAAAACCCGCTCTTTTACAATGGCTTAGATGAATTCAGTGCTGGTATTTTATCTGGTGCAAGTGATGAAGTAATAGCAACAGCAAAAGCCATTATGCAACAAAGAAATCAAGTAGGTTCTTATCAGCCGAGTTACAACCATCCGGACTTTCACACAATGTATTCCCCAACCATTAAAATGCTACAATTTATTGTCATTTCTTTTATGCGTTTGGGAATTTCGACAATTGTCCCTTGAAGACACCTTTCGAACTTGACTCATTTTTTTGGTTTCCAGGTTAAATAATATAAATGAGAATAATTCCCGAGAGTAACACAAATAGTTGTTATGAAAATATCTTTTGCTTCCTTATGACTCTGACTTGGGTCAACTAAATACCTTCTAAATGGTTTATGCAATAGGTAGATCTCAGCAATGTGAGTCACATATACCAATGGTTTCTCCGATGCTATGACAAGGACATAAAGGATAAAAAGAATTTGTACACATCTATCCAGACAAATGCAGCTTACAAGGTAAAAAACTGATAAATAGCATTATGACACTAAACGATCCACGATGAAAGGACAATTGTGTCCCAGAGGGTGAAGTAGAATATTCTCATATGGCAGTGGCTTTTGTTACATGGATACATCTATCATTTACTATTGTTAAAAGTACTCAATACAGGGTACTTACTACCTTAAATTTTATTGTGTTTCCCTGCAGGGACTCACGCATCCGACGGAACAAAATGCCGATGGAAAATACGTACCTAACTTTAAGTATCGTTACTTGTTAGAAGACATCCCATTCGGCCTGCTCGTCATGAGAGGTGTGGCAACGCTGGCGGGGGTGCAAACTCCAACTATGGATAAGGTACATAGATACTATACTGAACAAGTTTAAGATGTCATTAGTCGATACACACACAAGTATCTTAAATCACCACCATTTGCATGCTGTCTTGACTTGTGTGTACCAGATGTTCGGTTCGTTATTTTCAATTGCGATTTTCTTTGTAATTAACCTTCAATATTAAACGCGTTTTCAGTACATGTATGTTTACGAATTCGAATTTAATGCCAGCTATTCTTAAGATAAAGTTATCCCCTAAGATGGCCAAATCATTAATGAAATACTTCCATACAATTTGTATGCGTTCCTGCAACAGGAAACGGTGACCATGGAGTATTCATCTTCATCCAAATTGACCAAGATATGTCACCATAATTTGGCACACAAGGAGGCACTGTTTGTCAGCCTTCACATCAATTCCCATTTGACAATATGTCACTGTCTACCACGTTTAGATACGTCGTGTAATCACGCGACTACATTCCATTCTAGTAACCTAATAAATTGAATAATGCGGTTAAGGGCAAGATACCACGAAAGGAAAATTCAATTAATTTTGGAATATCTGGGGAACAAATAAATCCGCATTGTGTTATCAACGCACATAAAAACATAAGCCACAAACCTATCATCGACACTCTTTGTTACTCAGATATTTCAATAGAAAAAGTGCAGTGAATGCAAGATCCCACGGAACTACTTGGTAATATGAGATTGTCAACTTAGGGTCACCCTGTGGTCAGAGTTTTACGAAGCAGATGATCGCTGTCCAAATAAGATCTATGGCACACAATTACCTTGCGAAACAAACTTTAGTTTAGATTTGGAAAAGCTGCTCTAAAACATTAACCAACTTTTATTTTGGTAAGAGTGTAAACGTTTTGGGAAAGTTGCTCTGCAGACGGAGGTGCAAAAATATATTGGATATTGAAACGCCAGAGCTTAATATACGTCTGGTGTAAATTACAGACAAAAATGAAAGACCCTCAAAACATTTTATGTTTCACTAACAGATAATACAGTGGGCTCAGAAGGTGATGGGACGGGAATACCTCGTCGACGGCCAACTGACGGGGAAAGATATGGGGACAACCAGGACCGCTCAGAAGTACGGTCTCACGACTCTCGATGCCGTGCTTGGACTTGATTAGCCTGTGTTAGAAATCAGGGTCACGAATCAAAATTCGTCCTCCGTTTCAAATCCTGAAATTCCTGTCAGTTTCGGAACAATAACGCATAAAAAGAACATCGTGGAAGTCTTTTGTTTCCTCTTTTGTTGTACACGTTTCAAAATTAATAAGAATTTTATAATTTGTCATAATGTTAAACATCTCGAAGGAATTTAATTTAGAATAGGAATTGTCACCATGCAACGAAGTACGTCTCAACCTTGTTTCCAAGGTATGAAGCGTATGAGATGTAACTTTAGAGTACGTGCTGCATAAATTTATATACTTTGCATCCTCATTATCAATTTTGGATGGGTACAATTTCACAAAGAACAACACACTTCCATAGCATAGTCTCGAATTCTTTTGTTCCCAGACGATCCCACATTTTTTACTGTAATCTTACTGATTTACAAATATTGAAATTTTAAATGAAGGAAATATCGTACGATTTATATATCATACACTCTTACTTTATCTCGGCAATTGGGTTATTTAATTTATGCAACCTTGGAACCTTCCTTAATGAAAAACGACCATTTGTCCTTATTTGCTTATACATGTATGTACATTTGCATTGCAAACTCATTCAGATGAACATAAATTATTCATCATCATTGCTCCCTTTGTTCATATCTTTTTATAGTTAATGAGTCATTTTTACACCCTTCTGGACAGCAATTACCTGAATGAGGCAAAGACCGAGTTTAGTTTGTAACAAGGTACTTTATTAGGAATGAAAGCGATAGTAGTAGTGTGAAGCAATAAAACTGTTTGATAAATTATTGTGTTTTACTTCATTTCTGACGAAGTTTTACAACTTAATGAGTAATTGATTTGCTCATTGGGTGTAATTCATTAGAAATAGTGCCAAAAATTTCATTACACATCATTTATCAGTGGTAGACAACAGTAAACTGAATCGTTTAGCACAATTCCGCCTACAAAATATAGTGCTGCAAAAATTAAAGTGGTAAAAATCTTCTATTACAACAGGAATATTGTGTATAAATCTACTTCCAATTTCCAAAAGATAACTGCGCAAAAATGGGTCTGATTTTTCTTGCAGAAAAACATAGATTCGAAGAGCAAAATTTTATTCAATTCTATTTCAGGGTTTTTTGCTGTGGAGCCTAAAAGGAAAGCCTTATTGAGAAAAGAATAGAATTTCGTTGGTCAGATTGGAAGCATGGTTTGACAGTTTTCTCACTTGTCTTGCCTGCCCATAAAAAAGCAAGATTGTCTCATTACCTTGAGATTTTTTCTCAGTAACTCTTGGAAAGGTGCGTCGAATTATGTACACACCATCTGACCAATTGCCTCTTGTTCAGGAGCATTTGAGCTACATTGTGACTGCCGAGACATCCCAGTTCATAACATATTTGCTAGGTCCAATTTCAAGATGAAGTGTCATTAATTCCTTACAACTGGAGCAAAAAAAAATTAACAATTGGAAATTACATTTGGTAAAGATTCAGAAATAAAAGATAAGTTAACATACCTATTTTTGTCAAGTCCATTAAAAAGTACACTGTTAATAAAGGGCGTTATCATATAACGTTAAAAATAATCGCCTTTTTGGACTCACTTTGGTAGCATTGTTTGATAATGTTATTTCAAATAACATTGTACTAACATTACAAACCAACACAAAATCCTTTTGTTTTATGGCAATCAATGCATCCATGGATGCACAAACATTTATTCATACAAAGAATGAAATGTATAACAAAAAATATACAAACTATTACACAACTTCATGAAATAACAACATTCAACATACATATACATCTTTACACATTTGAGGTTTTTAAATCTAACACACAACTTCTTAAAGTTGGAATTTCCTGATAATTTGTCCATACTTATTTCCAGTTCATTTATCAAATCCTTGAACGAATTCGTTTTTTTTCCTTCAGTGTATGGAATCTTAAAAAGTGCCTGCTAGAAAAATCCCATAAACTGGGAGCACTCTCTACTAAAACTGATATTAAAAACATAAAAAATACTGACAAAGCTCATTATAGACAATATCACATCATTACACTGGCAGTCAATTCTTTGCCTATCCCCCTGATCCTAGCACTTTTGAACCCCCCCTTACTATAAAAAGGAAGAAAACTGGTGCTGTGTTAGGCAATGTTTCCATTATGTCCCCCACTTCATCATTTGTGGCATCATAATGGACAGAAAGTGACAGAGCCAATTTGCCCCTCTCCCTCTCTCAAAGCCCACCTGTTGGCCAATGTACTTGAGGATTTCTACAACTTGCTCTTCTCCCTGAAATGTATAAAATGAAAACAAAATATAAATGTTTATTCCAACCTAAAGTCATGCAGACATAGCCATAATCTCTATAACAAATTAAAAATGAGAAGAAAAAAAAATTCCAGGAAAAGTACTCTGCAAAATATATTTAAAATATATTTACCTGCTTTTTGAGTACATTTTTGGGAACCAGTCTCTTCAGAGCCTCAACTACCTTCTTGGATCTTACCATGAGCTGCTCAAACTCTTTGTCTGACTTGCCAAGTATAGTTTTCATCTCATACATCACCTTAAAAAGAAATAAATCAATCTACATATTCAAATATAAACCAAAACAAATCCACTATACATAGTAAAAAATTATTAACAGATAGTAGTACACTATGAATCTATGAAACAATATCTGAAGTATACAGTACAAAGTGAAACATACTTTTCTGTAACAAGTATATATAAAACTTACAAAGTCTCTGAGCTCAAAGCATCTCCAGTCCATAATGATAGAGCTCATCATAGGGGCCCCTTCTTTGTCCATCCTTTTGATCTCTGCTCTCCTGTTGCTGAAAGTTCTTTTGAGGAGGCTTTTTACTTGGACCCTATTCAGACTTCTTTTGTTCATTTCTTTGTCACATTTTCTCATTGTACCCACATAGTCTTCTTCAGAAAGACAGTTAATCACCTGTTCTTTGATACCCCCTTTAAGATTCTTGAGAGGTTTAATGCTGTCCAAGCTGAATGATGATGCTCCTGAGTCTGAGCCTTGTGACCCCTGTGATGAGTCAGGTTCAGAAGTATTCTCAGTCATGTATTTGTATTTTTTCATATGTCTCCATGATCCTTCTGATCCTGCCACTAAGGAGATGGGTCAAATGGCTCCAAGGCTTTTTACCATCCCTAAAAAAAAGTATCAAATTTGGTTATTCCTAATCCCCGATTTATAACTTTTTTTAACTTTTCATTCAGAAACATGCATCTTAATTACTTTATGTAAGTTGCAATTAGAAACACACCTCTTAATACATGGATATTGAGCAGACATCATCTCTCCCACAAGTTTATAATCTGAACTAGACCTCATCCTTTTATGATAATTCACCAAATAGAACTGCTGCATCTGGTCCAGCATATGAAAAAACAAAGGCAGTTCATGTACATGTACATTATACAACTGTCTGCTTTATCTGAAAATTTTTACATATTTGAATTATTATCTAAATTAGACAGTAAACTATATTTTCTTTACCATATCATACAGACCAAACTTAAACTAATTACTGTGTTTCAAATTGATGCATTGCAATCCCCATCTCTTAGAGAACATCTAACAATGGGTGTAAATATTGGCAGTTCCAGTGGCTCAGCAGTTTCTGATGATCCTGTACTCACATCACTCTTTGCACCTGGTGACCACATTGTCAGAAGCTGTGGTTCATCTGCAGCATCTGGACTTTGTGTATTTCTTTTCTTCCTTAGACTTTCTGTTTTGATTGACTTGGTCAGTGTTTCAAATCCCAAGGCCTCTTCACTGACATCTATTTTTCTTTTTGCACTTGTCACCTTCACATTTCCAACTGGCTTGTCTACCTGTGTAGCTGAAAACAGAAAAATATAAAGTAATTCTAAAAGTATTCAATCTGCTGTTTATTTTGTCATCTGCATTTAAATTTGGTAAAAATTCATAAAAGAATAAAGGTCATTATACATTTTCTTTCCCAGTCTTTGAAATTCTTGCACAGAAATAGCACTTTGCCATTGATGATTTCATCTATCAAGTCCTCATCTGCATAGATTTTGGCACCATTGTCCATGTACACTTTCAAATTCACATTTGGTATGTCACATTTCAATAGTAATTCAATAGTATCCATATTATCTAAAGCAAGTTGTAAAAGTTCTTTTTATGTCCGGTCTACAATCACCGCAAAATTTTTTTTTACTTCCATGTACACAGAAAAGATTTTTTAGTTCCATTTTAAAAATAGTACCTTTATTTCTAATTTCTTCCAAACTTGTGAAATTCGTCAGAAGAATTCTGGCTTTTGTACCAAACATTGTTAATTTAAACCATACCATTTTGTAACTGAAATAATATAAGCCAAACATGTATAGTTTTGTAATTTGTCAAATGCACATTTACACGGTAGGAAAAATCAGAAATACACACATGTCACTCAGTAATCTGGTCCACAGTGCTCACTGTACCTATTCATAATCAATTTTAGTCCATTTATTTTATGGATAGATAAAGGAAATTTATTTGTTAATCTTGGCCATGGAATCAAGCACCAGTTGTCTGTGTAATCTATGCTATAGCTGTGGTACTGCCACAAGTAACAGATGGCTTCCAAAATA
>JBCAUI010539560.1:0-10891 GCA_038406195.1 Haplosyllis anthogorgicola
GCCCCCCCCCCCCCCCCATGCGGGATAGACATTTTACCCGGCCTATCCGGGTAATTCTGCTCGTTTTCAGTTTTGCCCAGCCGATTGGAATTTCAGGAGCTGTACACCTTTCAAGCACCTTATGAACTCAGTGCAGCACAAGCTTACAAACATCAATATAATTTCTTTACAGTTTTATTAAAACATACAGATATGGCCCAGTATTTTTATTTAAAATTAACCCAAAAGAATAAAAATGAGCGTATGAACAATACTTTGTGTTAAAGTATTATGTCATAGCTTCAGATGAAGAAAATTCTGGAACAAGAGGAATTCAGGCAAATTGAAATTTTATGCTCGTCAATATCACAGCAGGAGATGAATTTTTTAACAGTTTTGGAACAATTACGTGTACTTCTACTAATGGCGCGGCATGAAATTTGTTGTTCTAAAAGTTCCAAAATAGATACAAATGTCTGGAGCTAAGTTTAGCTGTATGTTGTAAAATATGAAAAATGCTACTGTTCAAAAACTGAAATAATTTTTCACCTCTAGGATTGTTAGAGTGAAGTGTTATTGTAACAAGGAGGACGTTAGCAACAGACAGCTGTAACTTATTTATAACCCAGGAGAAACAAGGTGCAACATTAGGTGTAATTGTGTAGCCTTGATGCAGATCTACCGTCACTGAAGACAATACTCAACCTTTAAACGACATGAACATGCGAAACCGACATTAACTTTGTGATATATCCTAGAATCATTAAGCAAGTTGCATTAGCTAATGTGCATGTGTATATTTTATCTGCAAATTGTCTTTTGTACTGCACCACGTCCTACATGGATTATTGCGTAATTTAAAGTAGAATGCACATGAAAGTAGTTTTTATTGAGGTAAACAACACTTCAGTATCAATTTATGACCGTGTGGGGGCAATAACATTCCAAGCTATGCCTTTAACGCGTAAAAAGCACTTCGTAAACCTTTTCCCTCTCCACATTAGGATACGTTCTCTAAATAGAATATTTCACCTCGGAAGGTAATTTCACGGGGCATTGTGAAACATGCTGTGCATTGATGCATGTTCATAATAACAACTGCTATTGAGTGCTTCAAGGTAAATCAGTTGGAATTACAGAAGGTGTCACTAGCTCTCAGGGTTGAAGTCTATTTACAGGCCAAAACAGTAATGTAAAGTGAGCTGGAACAGAGGATGAAATATCTGTCCATGGTTCTTTAATTTTTTAACGTACAACATGGAATTATATTACAGCAGTGTAAAACCAATTTCAGGAGCTGATTTCTTTTTGAAATTGATTGATATGAATTAATTTCTTGACTTATAACAGTTAATACTGCAATCGCCAAGACAGTTCTTCTTGTCTCTACCAACTCCTGTTTTCAAACGAAAGCTTACTATTTGTGAGGTTATCAAATTAGAACTTTCAAAGTTTTCAATATTCCATACCATAGGGTTCTGCAAAAGTTAATGGGTCCAGTCAAGACGCGTAGGGTGCTTTTGACTTCCTGGTACAGAATTAAAAAATATACAATTCTCTGAAGCAAAATGCAGAAACTAGTTGCTAGAAAAAGTGAAACATGAAATTGATGATACCTGTTACTGTGTGTCACCCACCTGAGTCTGCAGTAAAATGATTTACAGATCTTATAAACACATGAAGAACATAAGCGTGAAGGTTTGTACGAGATGTGTTGATGTGATTTGTAATTTAATAAGACAAGTCTCCCGACATGTCACAATCAATCACCCATGCCTTAGTTAGGTCACTCACCTAACACTCTTTGCATCTGTTGGAGATTTCATGGATTTGCCGAAGATTTGTCGTAAATCGCTGAAGGTTTCACATGTGGTTTGAGAGCTTTTAGATGAGGTCAATGAACCTTAAGTCTGTTGGTCATTAGGATGCCAGCAACACATTTTCTTTAACCTTAAATTTCCTTTCTATTTTAGAATAACAATACAGATAATATAAACCAAAATAGTGACAATTTGTTCTACTACATTGATATTAAATCAAATTTGCCTCAGACAACAGCCATCAATTTAAGCAGGCCACATACTCCTTTTGGCAACACACCATTCTTAGGTTTTCCAGGTCACTTTTTTGATCATATAAATTCAGCATTGCAGTTTGTATATACCTAATTTGACATAAACAAAGCATAATGGTACTGAATTCCATAATTTTGGTTCTTACTTTTCTCATTGTTATGATGAAATAACAACATTATTGGAGTTCAAAGAAATAGCATGGGCTAGGGGTATTTTGCATCGTAATGGTGCCACCACAGAAACACTTGTCCATTGAGTTGTCTATCGAATGAAACTGGATAAGATAAAGTAATCGTCGTCACGAAAAACTGACATTATCGATGAGAGTAGACACTAATTATAGCATATATTGTACCCGTTAGGTGCTGCCAGGACTATGTAGTCCTGTATTTTACATTGTAATTATCACACCATCACAAAATTTAGTCATTAAGTGCCATGATCGATTTTTTTTGAGCGGTTATCGTATTCTGTAGATTCCATTTAGGGACCTGATTTTGAATTTGAGGTGATATTTAAGGGCTAATATTCGCTCTACTTTTACAATTACATTTGAGACTAATCTCACGGTAATCTGACGCTTATCTGTCAATATCTAAACGCAAAGAATTCCTACAAAACAACGGGGCGGCACTACAGTATTACGTGCTGACATGTAATAGTGCTTATACAATTACACATAGGCAATTAGGAAGCCTCTAAACAGAAAAGTGTGTTTCAGACCAAGAAGAAATCGCAACAGTCACAATGCTCTTCCAAAGAAAGCAAAATCCATTAAATTTGATACTTTGAACATTATGCTTTTATGTGCGTCAATAGCAACATTTTGTTCTAAAATTTCCTCAATTGATTTTCAGGGCTGTACAGATTGAACTGCATAACACTTGAATAAATTTATTAATAACGTTTTGCCCTCTCCTTTGGACATGCACTGTTCGTCATGGACAGTACCCTACACTTCGTTCTCAACTGTGTTTTGATACTTGATACTTACAAATGATAACCAATATGGGGGATAATAATTGGTTTGCATTCAAACTTTTTCCTGGAAGTGAAATGTACATTTCTCTTGAAAATTCTAAGAACGATATCATCGTCATCTCTATTTGATAACCTCATATTTAGGTGTGTTGTTAGAAGGCCTTATGAGAAAGATGACAATTTCTCAAGTTGAAAAAAAAAATCACCAAGAATCTGGTGACGTATATCTGGGCTTAGATTACAAGTATTCCAAATTAGTGCAGCACTTACCGTTCTTCCGTGCTCACACGAGATGAGTGTTATAGAATTACACACAATTAGAAAACCTCTTGACCCAGATAGTGTTGGATTACTTTTACCAATTGTTGGTAAAAAGTGCTTCAATACTCAGTTGGTTATCTTACCAAACGACTGTCTATTTCCGTATGTGTTTGATTTCCTTTCCACCCAGAGTGCATTCTGAACGTTTTATTGTGCTCCTTTTATCATTACTGTGTTGTATTATCTTTTCATTAACCGTATGCAATAATTCGGAACATTTCCAATTTCCAGTAATTAGAGTACACGATAATCGGTGTGTCTGATAGCTAATTAATTCTCATAAATATTCATGATAGTGTAAGCAATGCAGCTGCTACTCTCCCAGCAAGCGTCAGTACTAAGTTAGCAGTAGAGATGACCACATGTATCTCTGTAGACTTGTAGAAATAAATAGTTTTGTGCAAACAGATTCTTTGTCTCATTCCAAAGTATGTGTATGGAATCTTCTGTGTGTATGTGGAAACTAACAGGAACTTCATCACCCAATATCTCTACCTTGTCTGGGAATTAAACCTACCAGACTGCCCTACGCAGCAGCGCTTCGTACTAATCGCTACACAACAGGGCGCATGCATTGGGATGCCCGAACATCATAATGGTTGACCCTCATGCTTCGCAATGAGGGTCTATGTATTGGACAAAATCTACATTTATGTTCTGGGCCGCCATTGCAAAAAGTTGACCAGGACCCCCGTCACCCCATGCTAGGGTCCCAATGCAGCCGAAACAACCCATCTCATCGCAAGCTCTGGCACAAAGGGAAAAAATGGTATCAACATACCATTTTGCGGCCAGGTACCCCTGGATGTCCACTACAAGACCCCAAGATGGCTAAAGGCTGCCATGTGATCCTTTGGCATGGCATTCTGTGCTGTAAAGGGTGTTGTGCCACCCTGATCCATCCTTGCCAAGGACTAAGTCCCTAATATGGCTGAAACAGAACCCCCCCACCCCCAATCCCCCTCCAGACTGTGGAAAATGCATTTCTGGGCATTTCAGACAATTCTGTGAAAAGTCGCACTCTAAATATAGCATGAGGGTCAGTGCTCCATCAGGTCACTTCTCGTTTGATTCTTATCTCAGTTTCTTTCAGATGTCCAGTGCAAGCGATCAGTTCTTAACTTCCCTGTGTCCTTCTTTCCTTAAACCCTAAGGATTTTAATAATATGTGTCAATAAATCTGATGAAGCTACAGAGAGGTTGAATTCAACATTGTTGACAACTTTGAAAAAAATTCTTTTTGCCCACTACAACATTCTTTTTCATTCATCGCAATTTTAGCCTGTGAAATACTTCATCCCATACAACAGTCAGATCTTTGGATCCGTACTTAACAATGGTTCGCTTGTAAGGAATTAAACAACTTACAATAATTGTAAACAAGAGAAATAAAATGTGCACATATTTATTAAAACATCTACAGATGTATAGTGTATTAGTATTATAAAAACTATTTTATGCAAAACAAAATTTTCATATCTATGAAAAAGAAGTGACAAACACAATAGGTAGAATGCAATACACGGAGCAGAATCTACATTTAGATACCACTTTTCATATCGATATAAATTGTCAAACATGTAAATATTACATACAGCAATGTCTCGTCATTCGAGATAAGTATATTAAGTTACTTTAACTGCAAGAAATGTGCATTGTTATTTATCCTGTAGCAGGGGGCTAGTCCGATGTCTTATTGGTTCAATGGAGTGGTGGATTTGTTGTACACCATGGGAAATATTGATTAAATATTCATTCAGTGGTGGACAACTTTTTAAGAGCCAATGAGAATCTTTGATACAATTTATGGCAGATCAGCAAGCTGATTGGTTGTTGAAAAGTTGTACACCACTACATGAATATTTATGCAGTGGCATACAACTTTTCCATAGACAATCAGAATTATGCAGACTATATCATCAACTGAATCAAATATGGTTGAATGTAAACAGCAGTTTAATTAACAAACTTTTTAATTAAGAATAAAATCAAGTTTTGCTTTTGGATAAAACCATAACACAGTAATTTCTCATGGTGTACAGCAAATGCACCACTTAGAAAAGTTGTACACCACTCAGTCACTGGCCTATGGCCAGACTGCTTCGTGGTGTACAACTTTTCTTCGTGATGAGAAATTGTGTAATGGTATAGTGTTCAAAAAGAATTTGCACTCCAAGATTACTTGTATCTGAGCTACAATGTACAACTGAGCGTTTCCAGCTTGAGTTTAAAAAATGCAATAAGACACGTCAGAAATTTGAGTTAATTCTCTCGAAAAATTAATATTAATAAAAATAAGCATGACTAACTAGTTACTTTAGCCAACATCAGGTATAACGTATTCAATATCAGGAATATATTAGGGAGCAATGTTCCCTCTCTACCGACAAATCAACGTAAATAAATGCTACAGCTAAAACTGGTAATGACAAGTGCCATTTTGGAACATAAATTCTGGCACTATTTTTAATTCATTTATTTATTCTTGTAAATCTCTCCGCTAAATTTATGTACTACCAAAATCTTCCGACCTTAAAAACCCATGGGATATTCGGGATGCTCTTTCTTTCCAAACAAACGTAATACATTAACGTGTAACCTGAAATCATCAACAAAAATTATATAGAATTCATATTTCATTCTTTCAAGAAAAAAGACACTAATGGGGGAAAAATATTTTTCCTGTTTCTTGATTGTTATTCGGATCGATTGGCTAACTGAAACCTATATAAATGTCAGCATGTGTTACCTGTTTGTAACTATGTGATTTTGAAGTGGAAATACTTCACCATCAACGGACAAGACAGAACCAGGTACAGGTGGAAACTGGTCAATGTTGCACCCTCCCTCTGCACCTGAATATTTACGTACATGGACGTTATTTTGTATTTGGTACATCAGATAATCCAAAATGATTATTTCAATTATATGGTGAACAATATAACATTACAATAAAAAAACCAAAATATTTTAATATTTTTTAGATTTACGAAATATCCAATATCATGCGGTTGAAAAATTTTGCATCCATCTTACCTTGGCTGGAAGAGGCTGTTTCAGTGGATTCCTTGGACTTTAGAAATTCCTCCAGGTCTGGCAGTATAACTTTATACACCATTGTTTTGCGATTGGTCATAAACGGCATTGAAAACTACAATATAAAATAATTGCATATTTGCCGTCTGCACATGCAGGAAGGTAATATTTTCAGTCATGTGTCTGTCTGTTTGTCTGTCTGTTTGGGTTGTAAGTTTTGAGCGGCTTGATCTAGAAACTCCATTTTTGGTCTACTGGTACATATCATAATACATATCCCAAAAGAGAGTATCAAGGCCAATCGTTAAGTTCAAGGTCCCAATAATAAATATCACGTATTTTCGACCGCTATATTCTAGGCTCATGCGTTATCATGTTTTAGAACCTACGAACAAAGTCAAAGTAAAAAAATGCATTTTTATTACTATTTCCTATGCGGTCCATTTTAACTGTATTTTTAAATTTATAAAGTTTTTAAATGTACAATAAATGCCTCGTTGAACTTGATCCAATAAACATCATCGTTAGAGAAAAGACGAACTGAAGGTTTTTGAGTTGCCACAAAGACCTAGTTTCCATACCACTTGAGGATCAACTGTAAGAATTCCCTTCATCATCTTGATTGTTTGCCATTTGCTGCATGGTTTTATGATTGCCAGAGGTAGATATCCAGGAAACCACTGAGTGCTCCCCATTTCCGACATCCAATTCATCACCTCGGTGACAGCATCATCTTTTATTACTTCCCAATCATCTAAAGATTATTAGATCAATTTAGCACACTTGCACTTGCCCCGTCTTATAAAATCACACACTTATTTGATACACTTAATAATTCGATACATTACTACACAACGACTAACCTTGGTTTTTCTCATCTCCATCTTTTTTCAATAACTGGATTTCGGCACGAAATGTTTTGGGACTCATTATGGGTTTAAAAACTAAAAGATTAACCAAATCATATGTGAAACCAAATGTGTAATATATTTAGTGTCCCTTTTTACGACATCTTTTTTGAGCGATACTGACATTAAATGTATGCAGTCCCACCACCACTGAATGACACTTTTGTGAAGCAAAAGTTACAGGCGTCAGAGGCGGATCCAGGATTTCCTGTTGGAGGGGTGCCCTGGAGCCTTCAGGTGGTTGGAGGGGCGCCTTTTAATATTTTCCTACAAAACCGTATGAAAATGAAAGAATTTTTGACCGTTGGAGGGGGCGTGCGCCGGCGGCACCCGCCGCTGCATCCGCCAATGGGTGTCATATAAAAGTTTTGCCTGTTTTCAATTTGAATAATTTAATCACGTATAAAACATCCCTCCTTTGTTTAAAATAAATTAAAAGTGGTATCTTACAACCTTTTAATGTGAGACCTTTCACCTTGGCTGCTCTGGCCTTTTCCCTCTCCACCAACATAGTACTGAACATACCCAATGCCAAACCCAAGACACCTGTAAACGAACACACATTACACGCACGAGATTACAATGAAGATCTTGGAAAATATCTACTGGACGAATATCAATCTGAACTGCACCCCCAACCGCTTTTGTAAATTTACATCACATAAGGACGATGATTTTTATAAATAGTCTGGTTTAGTACTAAATAGTTGCAGTTTGGATTTGTCGAGGACTTACCAGCATACAAAAATTTGTCTCCACAATGGCCGCTGCAAACATCACCAATAAAGTTTACACCTGTAACATAAGTGTGCAGGGTAACAAGAGTGTAACCAGAGTTTTACTTTATATATGAAATGGATTACTTTGCAGTTATGTCTCGTTTGAGGGAAACCGTTTGGTACACATCCCTGGCACCCCTGTTATTTTGTCTTTTTCAGTACATACCACTCAGTATGTTTAACACGGAGGTCACTGTATCTCTTGTCCTGTAGAACATGTAGGTCATCTGGTTGGCGGTTCCTATTTTTGAAATAAGTGAAATGTGCGTTAAATAAACAGATGGAAAAAGTAAATTCTGTTTCTCGAGCCCACTACTTTCCCACAAAAAGAAGAATTTGGCAGTTAATATGTGTAGGTGATAAACTAGGCACTGGTCAGATGTAAATTGAAAAAAAAACCCAAACAAATATAGCTTTCTGTTTAAATAAAAACACTGCACTAATAGAAATGTTATACGATCAAATCCTGAAATTCCTATTAGTTTTTAAACAATAGCACATGAAAAGCACAGCATGGAATTATTTTGCTCTGTCTTTTGTTCTGCACGATAAACATTTAATAGCAATTTCAGGATTTGGTAAAGATAGATTACAGATGGGTCGTTGCACACAATACAGTAGGCCTTCCTTAAAGTTCCTTTGGGTGACCACCCAATGTTGGTAAGTTTGATGACCTGTAGCGGTCGTCAAACGGGTGGTGGTCGTGTAAACGAGGGTTCTTTTTTCTGTGTAATTCAATTTGTTTCATCTAAAGTCTGACGGTCTTAAAAGATATGTTGGTTACGCGAAAGAATGTGCATTCAAAGGAAAGTCCACTGTATTTAATTTGGAGGTCCAGAAAAGTCCAGGTTACTGTGACCTGTAGCGGTATGTGCATTTCTGTGTGTTAATGTAGTCTCTGCCTGTGTGATCAGCCATTCACTCACAGTCATTGTGCATAGACAATGCTAACACCGACCACAACAGTACGATCGTAGGATGTTACGGACTCGGCTACACAACCAAAAATTTACCTGCTGGAATCATTCCAATTCGTGTTGCAGTCTGTGCAAATTTCATTTCAGGGTTGTCCACATTTATATCAGCTTCTTTCGCAGCTCTCAACAGCAATCCATTACAACAATCAGCAAAGGTACCGTCCCCTCCAACAGATACAACGCTGTGATCAAATGAATATAAATAATTACTGCATGAGGACAAACTAAATATGACGTAATATCTATTTGGTTTTCAAATTGTCCCAACCGATTGTTGATCTGACTTTCGCCTATTTGAAAATGAACTATTTTCTGGAATTAATAGATGAAATATCCACATAGGAATCAACATTTAGCGGAACGCTTATTAACATTTCTACGTTTATATACGATCATGTTTGATGGCGCCACTGAGGCATGCATTTAGCAGTAAATGGAAAAAGTAACTGTCAGTAATAGTGGAAAGAAAACAGTGTTAAGCTCACAAAAAGAATCTTACCCATCAAACTCTTGTAAACTGTAGTCTTGGAGTAAACTTCTTGCATGCCCTCCTCGCTCAAGAACTGAACAAGAAAACAACTCTAAGCTTGCAAATTCAACAAAAATTGGCACAAAAAGAAAAAATGTCAAAGCAGCAAAATTCAACAACTTATGATTTAGATGAACACGATAAAAGCCCATTCACCTACGACTTCAGTTTCTACTCCAGCCATTTGGAAAAGTGGAGCAGCCAGTTTCTCATAGAGTTCCTGTCCTTTAAACTTTCCACTCGCAGGATTGAGCAAGACAAGCAGGCACTTTGGTCTGTCAGGGACTAAAAACAATGACACGATCTCTTGATTAAGGTCTTCTGACATAAAAGTGGAAAGAAATTCAAAACAAGAGTTCTAGTTAAACTTTTAACCTACACATTTGAGTTAGGTATTGATTGAACTTATCCACCCATTGTTTGGCTGTGTCATCGTCCTTTCTGTAAAATATCTGTAAAAATATTAGAAGACAACATACCACGAGCACCGAGTCGTGTTTTCTCATCAAATGTATAGAATTTTAACCACTTTGCAAGTAGGTTGCGACAAACACAAGTTCCTCTCCAGCTTCTTACAATAAAGTATTTTGTCATGCTGTTATTAAAATGTGCATGCTCCATTTATGTATTATTACATTTCTAAAAGTGTTAGTCGGATTCAATCCTTCTGAGAAACGAAAGTTCTTTACGAAGTGGTAAACACTGGAAATATTAGTCTAACATTAAAACATAAGCAGATTAACATACCTAGATGAAAACACTATTGATGCAACTTTCCACACATATCCTACCATCCATTTTTTGCCACATTTCTCTTTGTAGTACAGAGTGAAACTCTTCGAATCTGAATTCTACAAGTCAAAACATTTTAATAAACGTGCAACTTTTGCAAAATTCTGATATTTTCAATGACACTAAACCATGGAGTTGAATGATTTGCATGGGCATGGCACCGTTTTCAACACCACGGAAAGGAACTGTGATGCGAATAGTAATGTAGTACACATAATATTGTAATGACAATACCTGCTGGTATTCTTTGCCCTTTTGATTGATTTTCTGACCAAGATGCAGTCTGATTATGTCTTCGTACAAGAGGTTCCTGCAATGAAATAAATGAACACTAAACTGATATCAAAGGAAACTACATAACTACTGGTGTTTTTTGGGGGTATGGCAGCGGATCGAGGGGAAATTATCTTAGCTTGGTAGACCATTGGCGGATCTAGGGGGCGAGCGCCCCCCCCCCCCAACGGCCCAAACTTTCTTCGTTTTCATGCACCTTCCACTAAATTTTGGGCGAAAA
>JBCAUI010539571.1:0-10891 GCA_038406195.1 Haplosyllis anthogorgicola
TGCTAGACATCATTACAATTGTTTGTAATAGTTTATTTGTGCATAAATACAATAATAACAACAGACAGCAAACAGCAAACAGCATTTAGCACAGCAGACAACATACATCGACAGGGGCAATTCTGCGCCCCGCCATGCAAACCTAGTTGGCAGGTGTTGCACTCAGGGGTGACTCGATACCGACCTTGACTTTAAAACCCATGGGTAGAGCCGTTGAAAGTCCAAAACAGGAATATCAGTAGTTCCACAAATGGTTGTGCACTGGTCCCAGATTAGGGACTGCGACGGTTGCTACCAAAAACTAAAAAAAGGTACAAAATTATGAGTACATCACTTACCTTTCTTCCACAAGTTTTCCACTATGATCCACGCAACGTATATTCCGTGTCCTCTCCCCTAACAGTGCGAGGTATTCCCTCACCTGTCGCCTTCTCTTCCCATTGATAGTATTACAGGCCGTCCACTTGCCTATCTTATACCTGAAGTTCTTGTATTTATTATTTCTACACTTGGATGAGTGCGGACAAGGCCTGCTCTCCGACACACCTGGGCAGTTCTTCCCACCTCCGCTAGGTAGCGCCAGTATAGTTCTGGAGCGCGTTTGGTTCACAATGGCGCAGGAGTCACAGCTTGTCCAGGGGCTGAACTCCGCCATAATACAATCCTCTGGGCAGCTCAGCTTACAGATCTGCTCTGTTGGCGGTTTAGGCTCAAAATTGTCGCAGATGTAGTCGGCACTAGGTGAGTCCCCGCACTTCGTAATGCACGTGACGTCACGATTCTGAACGCCGTAGACGTCCTCGCACGCGGCGTAGTTTGGTTTGGGGCGACATGGCGTCCACGGTCCACTCTTCCACAGAAAGTGATAGCGATGATACTCACAAATGTGGAAGCATCTGAAAATTTAAGATCATTCATATCATTGAGGGATATCATTTACATATGATGTTTGTTTTTCAAAGGTAGCAATCTGAGTTTCCATTTCACAAGTACCATACGTGCGCTTTGCCCAGAGCCTGACCATTTACTGACCAGTTACCTCCTGGTAGGGAACAGAGTACAGACTCTTTACAAAAGCACCAATAAGGCACCATACAAAATTGTGATTGTATCCTACTACTTTACAAAATTAGAATGTCAGGAAGCGTAACGCATCCTCCATACAGAGAAGGGTACATGTGCAGCATGCAGGGTACACAGGGGGAAAGTAAAACAGTGCAGTGGCACATGGGTTGACCACGGGGATGAGGATGGGACACAGCCGCCATCTAAGATGGCGGGTAATTATTAGCTTAAATATAAAGATTACACCCTAAACTATATGTGTACGTTTCTCTCGACTTGATATGGAGAAATCTAAGAACCCATTGCTGATCGGGTGTTCAAGATGTATTGTGCATTCAAATCTTGCTGCCCTTCCACAGTTCGGCTGCACCCACAGGCAAGATGCTACTGTGTACTGTAGAGTAAACGCTCATGCTCATTCGACATGGTTTGTAGAACTAACTGTCTGAATTGTTGAGTTGAGTATAGTTTTCTGCCGGCGTTAAAGTAATTGTGAAGCGCCGATTATATCTTAACGTTCTCTAAGTCTATATCAAATGATCAACTTACATTTTAATACTGTTTCTTACCTTTGTTGAGTGGGCGGTCTGGCTAGGGTGTTACAGTTGGATTCGAGTGTCGCCCATCCACTGCTGTGTGTGCACCACACCTCCCGTCTCTGTAACCCTCCGTCGCCACATGTGTGGTGGATACACTCACTCCACGGTCCTGTGAATAGACAAAAATGTTCGCGTGATGAATATCGTTATTCGAACTTGATGTCCCTTGCCAGTTCGTGATTTATTACCTCTCTCTTTCGAGAGAGTGCATCAACTTAGGTTACCACAATTGACATTAGTCGATAATGCTGACCTCTAGGCTAGACAAAGGGGCAACCCACCTCCTTAACAGGGTTATTACTTGAATTTGAATTGTTTTCGTTCTGTGTTGTTATTGTATTGCGCTTTTCCGTTATGCTTGATCAATACAAAGTCCAACTAAAACTCAAACGACTGTCTTAATAAACATTTGGTTGTTAATAAACATATTTGTAACCAAATTGGCTTTGGTAAAAAGGAAATGAAGTTCATTATATGAATAATAGAAATTTGAACTTTCATTTCCATGCCAAAAGCACAGTGTGTTTCCATTGTTTAGGAAATGAACAATAAATCTGAAACTTCGTTTCATTTAATAATTTAAATTCGTTGCCATTGGCACAGGGAAAAATCTATAGCTAAATGAAGATTACCAGCAAAACAATAACAGTAAATCTTCATTTTTAATCGTGAAACGGCATGATTTACACTTTTAAATTGATGTGGCGTAATAGGATTAAAACAGTTCCAATTTAATGCTATTTAGGGCATAAAAACCGAAAGCAATGAATCATCTTTTCTTAAAACGATGAAAGATGTGAATGTAAACAATGTTAAATTTAAGCTGTAAGCTCATCAATATTACATTAGCACATTCTTCCTTCTGAAATAACTCCATTAGGCAAAGAAAAATTTACTCGAGAGATTTTACCAGCTCTTTCATACACCTCTTTTTTGGTCTTGTTTTATTCTGGTGGTTTTCATTGTTGCCATCACATTCATCCATCACCATTACAATGAACCAATGTTTACATTACATCCGACTGAGCTGTACTTCTGTATTAATTTAGCATGTCCCTTAAGCTTAATCAAATGAAGCCCATTTACTACATTTGAGGTTGTATGTATTACAGTGGCAAAATCCAAGTTTCATAGGGGGAAATTAGTATCAGTTAAGGAACAATATAGACCGGAGGGATAAAACGGGAGTGGTTTCATACTATGCTTTCTGATGAGCACAAACACGTGAAATTCTACTGTTTTCAGGGAGAAAATGATTTACGTAAATTTTACTGTTTCCAAACAAATTACAAAATTCATATCAATTTGGAAACGTGCGGAACAAAGAAAGAAACAAAAGAATTTCACGCTGTGCTTTTGATGTACAATTGTTACAAACTGATAGGAATGTCATGATTTGAATTACCTGGAAACACGCAACTAAAATTATTCATTATAAAGCTATAAAACATTGAAAGAGGTTTGACAGGTCAACACAATTTCTGAATCCAATCGTTATGTTCTTATGTTCTAATGTAGTATGATTTCAACGTTTGAAATTATTCTGATTTTATATTCAGATTCGTAATGAAAAATTTCAAATAACCTTTAAACTAGTCGTTTGCTTGGAGAGTGAAATGAAAAGTGAAACTTGATTAACTCAGAATTGTTAATTTATAGAATGCTTTCTAATTCTGTAGCACTAAATAAGAAAGTTGTGTGAAACTGAAAGTGTTTTGGGAATAAATCTTAAATTTAATTCGGAAAATTAATCGAAACTCTTAATTATAAATCTAGTTATAAGTTGAGCAAGACTTAATCAGAACATTTGGTTTTATTCTGTCGAGTGTATGTAACAAAATAATTTGCTCAACAAGTAAAATGTAGAAACTGTCCAAGGAACTCTTCACTGGAGATCAAATAATTCGGACTGATTTCTTGCTCTAGGTTCTACAGGTTCATCAATACCCTTGACCTTGGCTCCGGACAGAGAAGACCATTAATGTACAAGGAGACCTGTCCACGTCACTCAGATCCCCGCTACTTAAACTGGATATCTTTATTTGCATAGGGCATCTTCAGAAAGCACTTCAAACATACTACAGGCACACAACTGCAGCCACCAGCAGGTTCATTTAAAAGGACCCAAGATCTGGCATAGTCTAGAATAGAGTCTAGTTTGTTATGTGCTCCCATAACACATTGTACTGAAGTGACGATAGAAAACCCAAGCATCACTGCAATACAAATAATGTGTTAGGAATAGCGTCATCCTTCCATCACAAGGTGAACATCGTGATGAGATGTAGAACTTCCCAACAGTAAACTAATGGAACTTTCTTTTTCGTCAGCACCTTCAGTACATAAATTTAATGTATACTTTATATTCTGATGACATTTGTATGGTTGCATGCACGATGGTGAACACTAATGTGCTCTTGCATAAATTTCTGTACCATTCATGATAATAACAATTAATATTGAATATCTTTAAAAAGCAAATAAATTTGCTTAATATTTATGAAGATCTATTGAAATTCCATGCTATGTTAAATAAGTACAGATGGTGACACGAGCTCCTTGATGCTCTTCTAACAGTCTAATTCACTTCCTGATAAAAACTAAAAAGATTAAAACCCGTTCAATGCAATTAGCACGACTAAAAGCCTTTTAATTACCTTCAATGCTTTTGCATATTTATTTATGACGTCTAATATTCACTGTATTCAATGCGCAACAAAAGACAAAAGGTAAGAAAATCCTACCGCACCTTAAAGTTTAACATTTTAAAACGCATTAATTCTTATGAAAAGATCTGTCACAATAAAAAGATCCTATTTCTTTTATAATAACATATATCACATATGTGTCAATCCCTCCTACAAAGAGAGCTATTGGGTAGAACCAAGTGGTTAATTTTGCTTGTTAAAATCCATGTCATTCTTTGTGGCAGAACATATCTTAGACAAGAAAACGATTATTACCTGCCTACACAGCGCCTTTGTACACCCAAATCCTCGAAGGAGAAAGGCCAATTTATTTTACAATAACTTATTTTCTCAACATCAAGGACTGCCATTTTTGGCTGCAAAGATCTCAACGACAGTTTTCCTTGAGTAAGAGCGCACTTAACTCTAGCATAAAAAGCGTCAGTGATTCAAGGAAGAAAAAGGAAGACGTGTTAATTTCTATTTGTTGACTTCTTCCCGAAATACGAACATGTAAAGCATTTAGGTCTTGTATGCTGTAAATGGTGGTAACATTGATGAGAGGGCAGTTGGGCGTAGAACACCCTAACGCAAACAGCACACAGCTTTCGTTAAGATTACTCTTGCAAGCGAACGAGTTTGCAGAGTCGTCAATCTCTAGCGTTACAAATTTTCTTCTTGTAGGCCTTGCATTGATCATAAATTACTTTGTACATCAGTATATGAATGTATTTATAGCATACACGGAATTTTCTGTTATGCAAAACCCCAACCATTTAGAAACCTACAGTGGGAAGATGTTTGAAAACAATGCTACATTTACTGCCTACATTGGAGACAACGGCGGCGTGTATGTAGAACTACCTTTCCTTTTAATTGGTTTCTTTCTAGCTAATCACCACATAAAAAGAGCAAGAGAGTATTGAGCAAATCACATTCCACGCTTTATGAAATCCGATAATCTTACTTCTTTGAACCGTGGGTGCTGCTGTAATTAGAAAGACGAAGAAAGGAGAATAATAAGGTGATTTACAACCTCCATACACAAAGACGACAATCTTTCTTTTCACCTAAACAAGCCTTGACACACATTCTTCAGTGCAATGAGTTCAACGTTTATTGTATCTAAGCTCCAATAAAGACGAGATGTCAATAATGGCGAATTTTAATGCCAGTTGAATGGGATTTAAAATGCCTGAGTGAGGCAGTTTGCAAAAAAAGACTCCAAAACCGAGAAGTGGAGTGCGGGGACGTGTGAACGACCTTCCTTCTGAACAGCCCATGGGAATATTGGCAACCAGTGTATGCGTCAGTATTAAAATCCTTATATTCCCCTTGCGATTCGACACCTGCCATACGACTGTATTTATACTGCACTAAAATATAACACGAGATCAACACTTAAAGTAAATTGGGTTACAATAATAGAAGTTGTGGGAGCAATAGAACTGACATACTTCTTAACCTGTTCTTGTGGGCAGGTAAAGCACTCTTAAGAAAGCTGTATCGAAACTCCACGCGGTGTCTGTGGAAACAGTGTACTTTGAATACCGTGATACCAACTGTGATAAGGTTTTTGTTTGTAGTTTCTTGGTGGCAACTGTCTCCTATTTTGGGCTTGGGATGACTTTATTCAAAGCTATTTCTTTATTCAGTCATCTCCGATCAACAGCCTTTACATCTGACCTATCTTTTCAGACATAAGAATATGGATCATGCACAGGAACCACCAATCTCTCGATTAAGGGTTTCATGCACTCACCGTGCGCATGGTGAATGCATATAAGAGAATGTCATCATGCGTGCATGATGTACGGTTGATTGTGTCGTTTCCCAATCAGATACTTTTCATATCGTTAAATGCTATCATTGCTTCATGTTTGAAAGGGAAATATCATGAAGATAGGAAACATGTATTTGCCCAAAGATATCTCCAACATTTCCTTTTGTGATACTATGTCGATGGTTTGAGCGAAATCGTAGGAGCGCTCAGTTTGCAAGATGCCGCCTTTGAACAATATGTTGACTCAATCATGGAGACCTCCTTCTCAGATATTAACCTACATTGCGAGGGTCGCTTCGTACAACTTAATGAATAGCATCAAGAGTGACTGTGAATACTCAATTAGGTCTTTACACAGAAATAAATAATTGCGACCGAATCTGTTGCAGCTTTATTATTGAAAAACATCAATAGCGGGAACTAAGCGATACTTTTGCACAGACACGCAAAACATGAAACGTCACTTTGTAATAAAGCTATCACCGCGTTTTTGTAACTCAAACGCTTTTGCAGTTAAATGCACATTTTTTAGTGTTAACCTCATTGGCGTAACCTGGCACATCAACGCCAACGTCTAAACTGCGCAAACATTTAGGGTCATGAAAGCACGCTGATATATTCTACGTCAGTACTCAACCTGAAGTAATATCGTAATTGCAATTTGGATCAGACAGATCAGTACTTGACGTAAAACATGAGTCTTTGGCAACCTCGACCACGAACCTCGACCACCAATGTCCATTACAGAAAGGACAATGATTTTTATTTCATTTTGAAAACAACAGCATTTCATACTGTATCTTTCATTGGAACAAAGCAGAGTATAATTTTCTGTTGCTTCTAATATGAAGAACCACATCAGGAACATTTCATCTTGTGTAACCATGACTCGAATAGGAAAAACTCGATGTTTCAAAAAATGCCAAGACAGCAAAAAGTTGAATTCGCCCACTGCTGCCCTTTTCTGTCTGTATATTAAAAAGTGTGAATTTTTGCAATAGAATCTCGCGGTAGAATCAATACCTTGACATTTAAAGGTAATCCGTTTATGTTTTTATTATGTAATATCCGATCCTCACCACATCAATGTGTGCACAACTACAAAAACGAAATCAAACGAGAAAATGATAAGAAGAAAAAACGAAACATCAAACGCCTTTCTACTTTCCAATTTCTTTCAAGGGGTAAATTACATTATGTTATCTTTTCACAAAAAAATGAAGTTGAACTTTTTCCATGGATGTTATGTGCTTGTTTTTTTTCTTCTGAACTTCACCTATTTTGTTTCTTCCGCGCTGTATAAGTGACTTTCTTTGCTTCTATGTTTTTGAGAGAAACTTTAATTATAATGTAACTAAGACGTTTGGTGATTTAGATAGGAAGGAAATGTAACACTTTCTAGGATAATGTCTCATCTGCTTGAAATAGAAATTTGAAATAGAAAGATCAGTAGGTCTCGCTGTTTTGCTTTTAATATGTACACCGAAAATTGTGAAGCGAAGTAGTGAATTATTTCCTCCTTTAACAAATGTGATCCCGGAATGGCGCTTCCACTAAAGTTGTAATTTTACATTTTCTAAAAGAAATACTGCCAAAACTGATAACGTGACATTAGTTTGGAATCTTTTGGGCAGTAAGATAAAATTAAAAAGAAACGAGGGATGACCTGTCAGTGCACAGAGCCTCATGCCATATTTACTAAAAAAAATTCTAAGTCCAATACTAAAATACACTGATTTCCACCCCCCCCCCCAGAAAGCGTGGGGAAAAAGTGGAGTAGGGGGGAACACAAATCAGCAACTTAACCCTATTCTGTCTAGCATGACTGTGCAGCTTGACTCTAGTCTGTCTAACATATCTTACACAACTTTTCTGTAATGGCTGCCAGGAACACAAATCTAATCTCTCGTGAAAACAGAAAGCCTCAATGTCCTCTGTCGGGCATGAGACTGAAAAAACTCTTCTAAACCACCTTCTACCTTTTGGCAAATGCCTACAAAATAACGCACTCCTTTACCTTAATTTTGCCGAGTGTTCGTCTGATAACCTTTGTAATCACAGGAGTACAACCGGCAGTTTATTAACAGGAACTGAGTGTGACTGGGAATGCACAATGACTGATTTATACAGAAGTTCTGTGTACACAGGGATAGGTTGCACACAATGACATTTCATTCACTTATGGTTTTGGCAGATTTACCGTAAACTCCAAAAGACCTTTTCAGTCATACATTGCCACAGCTGTGGACAGACATTGATGACGTTGCAGTTAACGTTAATGTGGTTGAGGACAACCCTCTTGCTCAGAAACTTTAAATCTCATCAACTATTCATTCCTGTATCGTAAGCGTATTCCTCCGTATGGTAAGCTTTCCATGATGTCTATGTGCTACTTAACTTCCCCTCTTTACGTGTTTGGCAAGGAGTCTACCCTTAGAAAGCCTACCAGGGAAGTGCTGGATAATGCGGCAGGGTTGCGGGGTTGTCTGGATTGCTCCTCGCATAAATTCTACCGCATCCCTTTCAGTGGAGTCTTTTGCCAAAATAAACATGTATTCAAAACAGTTGACACGATCAATATTCAGTGGTGCGGATGACACCGAAAGAGATCGGCCTCTTATTTAGAACATTTGGAGTGGGTTTATGAACAGAAAGATATTTTCTTTACCGTTCTGATGAAACTGAAACTCGAACTTTGTCACCTCAAAGTATCATCAAAGTATGATTTAAAGCTGGCCACCAGTCATTTAGGGAGGAATGACATGCTCGTTAGCGCGCTATGTTCTGTACTTTCTGCCTTTTCACCAAAGGAGAGAAATCAGAGAAACGTTCTTGTTGCTTGATAGTGATCCCGTGTAAAAAAGGATACAAAATCAGATCTTTTAGAGCATAAATGAGACATTAAGAACGACTTACACGTAACTTTATTCATCTTGTAAAAAAAGTCACAGAAATTCCTTATTCAGTTCAAATGACTAAGAAGGCATTGTTTAAAACAAGAAGTGTGTAAAAGTACACCGAGCTACAACATCGTCTTGCATGAGTGCACCTCGTGGTGTGCCATTGCCATGTCTGGATAATTAATATTTTGCTTAATCGTTTCATTGATGCATCTTGTATCTCACAAAATCTATAATTTAGCAGTATTTTGTAGGTGAACCACATATATCTACAACTTGGCTGTAGCAATTCGGATTTTTTTTGCATTTATTACTGAAAAACAGCTTTAAATTGGTCTAACAGTGCCAATTAAATACACGAAAACGTATAGGACAAAGTGGCATCAATACCGCGTTCCTAACCAACGAGTAAAGCTTTCAATTAGTGTGCAGGTATGCCACTTAATAGATTCTGGCCTCACTACAAAGACGTAAAACTAATGCAAGTAAAAGCTTGCATGTATCATGAAACTGGCCCCTTGCTTTCCTCTAGTGTTTGAGGCTTTGATATTTGTTCTAAGCATTTACAAAGACAAACAAATCAATCGGACGATAGTCAGCAGTGATTCGGTTATTCCGCACGGACGAACTGCAAGGGTGACGACAAAACTTCCGTAACACGCCATTCACAGGGCGGGGAAAACAGCGCGAAACGATTACAACAAATTTTATCAAAATGTTACCAACGAAAGAGCGCAAAAGTATTGGTTTTAACTAGAATCTTTGTTCTTTTAGTGCAGTCAACTGAGACAATCGAAGATACTTGGTCACAGATCACAATTTAGTATGCGAAATAAATTTTACTGCTTAACAAGATATGGAAGTTAATGTGTACGAAGCTGTAACAACACGGGCAGTTGTATCGTGGATCTATTTAGATAAAATATATCCAGTATATCAGACAAAGGGTAGGAAACAAGGGGCCTGCTTCATACTCTGTGTCTAATATATTTTGGAGACAAGAAATAGATTCACGAGATCCACAATGTGAATGCCAGTCTGTTACACAGGCCTCAATGGCGAAATGATAATAAAAAGTTTGACCATATAAGCTGTCACTCTCCTTTCAGTTTGGATTTTTTTAAAATTGTAAGCGCTATACAAAGGCAGGCCTGTGGTGTGTTACTATAACAGACACTTTCAAGCACAACAGAAAGGAAGAATCCCTGATTGCAACCAAAATACTGAAACCAGATAGATTTAGTAATGTAGTAATGTTTAGTAACAATAATTTATCCTTCTGTTTCACCAAACACTATTCCGTCCCAGTATTTGCTTCGAAAAGAAACACATAAAGACAATGTACTTACCCTGACAATCTCCGTCTTATCATCAGTAGAGTTTTCACACCTCTGTGTTCCAGATCAGTGACTTTCCTCGTCACGGCTCAATTGATCTATTCACTCCGAACTCTATTCACAAGGTTATATGCATGCATTTTGCATGTGATACATTAAAGGTATTTCGAATTTATTTTACCTGCCAACTTAAGCCAATCTGCCGAAATGGGTGAATTTATGCCAATGAAATGCTAGTAACATGACCAATATTAGCGAATTATTATTATTCAGTTAAGTAATTTTGTCCCTTTTCTTTTCATTTGAGTTACTTTACCAAAATACTGTAAAAATTACCTGTCCAGTTTGTCACATTTTCCCAAATTAGGCACTCAAAATATATTCGAAAAATTAGATGAAATAGATTCCTCTCGGACGTTTTGTTTTGATAAGTAGAAGAATTTATGTCGATCCGATAGTGATTTACTTTACAAGTAAGTACTTTTTGACAGTATCACACTGTCATCTTCAGCTTGGAAGA
>JBCAUI010539582.1:0-23397 GCA_038406195.1 Haplosyllis anthogorgicola
TTCTGCCTGACGTGAAAACCTGCTAAAACCATGTTTCACGTCACGTCAGGCACCACATTACCTGAAGCTAAACGTCCTTATTATTTATTCCTTCTTAGAAATTCCTCCTCGGCATTTACGAAAATGTAGTCCGCTTAAATTATCCTTTTGCTTAAAATGTCTCGTTACTGAAAATTTAGGATGAAGTTTGGATTAATAAAATAAATTAGATGCTTTCTTATATGAAGCTGAAGGTGAATACAACTTATATTACTGCTGGTTTTTTTTCTTCATTTCTACACATGCGAACTTAGACTTTCAGAGCTAATGTCATACGAATGCCCTGTGATTGAAACATGTACTTGTTCACACCATTTTGATGTTATCCATCAGTTATTCCCTTTAAACATCAAGCACAAGCGTGTATGCTATTCAAAGAAAAGTTGCTATTTTATGATTTCCATGTTTAATCTAAATGGCGCATATATAAGTATGGAAAATGTAAAGATGAACCATAAGGGACTTCCCTTAAGAGCCCCATTATCAACAGGGCAGTGAAGAGCTACCGAAGATGCATCAAGAACGCTTTAACCCATCAGCGGGGGACTCCAGTACACTTACACTCTTTACCCAGTTTTCCATCAGTCAAACACTTAATGTCTCCAAGTTCTATTTACTCTGTAAAGCCATTTATATCAATTTGTCTACTAAATCTAACATTGTAAAAATCCCATTATGGGAAAAGTGAAACCCATTCCATTAAAGGCTTGTCCGAGTGTTTGGATCAAATAAAGTGCACATGAGAAATTATGGTTGTTTCAGTTCTTCAGGGATTTATTTTTCTTGATAACACTTTGATCCTTTTTGAAGGCACCTTTAACTCATTATTCAGAAAACATCACAGAGATGGCTAGAAAATTGAACATCATGTCTGAATGTACACAATTGCCACAAAACTGAATATTATACCCTTCAAGAGATATGCCTGTGATAGCTTTGGCGTTTAAACAAGGATAGACGTTTGTCAGCAGCTTTAACTGATGCATGAGTGATACTTGTTGTAATATTAAATCTAATTTCCAACTTCGGTAAACGTTCCGCACAACCAAGGAACTCTGTTGGAACACGCACGCACATCCATGTGTTGCTGCTACTTAATTAATTAATGAATATTCATGATAGCGCATAGGGCATTACAGCTGCTCACTCCTCCTATTCTCACAGTTGGTTACCAGCAGCTGAAGAGAACAATCTTGTTTCTCTGGTAGTCTTGCAGCAATAAAGTAGTTGTGTGTAAAGGATGTCTTTGTCTTATTCCAATGCGTTCCATTAACCGTTTGTGGCAGTTAGGAATAATTCCAGCAAATGGAAACTTCGTCAATACTTTTATCCGTACGAAGGTCCATCATTGTTATGGTATATCCTAGATCTAACTACAATAATACTTTTATCCGTTTAATGCTGCAAAGGAAGAATTGTCCATGGGCCTGAAGAGACAAGACCTAGTTTTCGAAAATTACGAGAACAAGTGACAGTTCACTCACTTTTTGTTTCATAGCCGACTTGCATCCAGTTAAATCTTCCTTTTCAGATGGAGAACAGTTCCTACTGCGACATTTGGTCTGAGATTATTCAGTCCAAACATGACTGCGAAGTCTTGATAAATTATATTTAGCCTCCCGTCTAGTGTCATAAGACGAGTAATCAAAGTTAGGTTTGCCTTACGGTGGCACATAGCTCAATTCAATAATCCAGTCTTCCATTTAGGTGATTTAAAGTGATGTATCACCCTACATAAACTAGACCCGGGAAAAACACCAGCACAGACTAACACATTGCAGAGTCAAGGGCTGAAAATATCAAAACATGCAGATCTCCGAAATGGTATGGTTTACTTTAATACACAATACTCAACACTTCAAAAATAACAAGCAGTCCTTTTCCTTTCTTCAGACCTTTAAATGCAATTGAGTGAAATCTCAAATTGTGGATACATGTTTTTCTGTGAAAGATTCAAGACATTTTTGTGAACATTTTACTTCAGCGAAGAAGAAAAACAATTTCGTAAACGAAACCTTGAGACGAAATTTCAAATGGCCAGTAATACAAGAACATATACAGTAAAATCTGCATTGGCTGCACCATCCATTGGATGAACTACTGTCATCCACACACTTAATTTCAATCACCAAAATTATTTTTACTTAGTATTGTGTACTCTATTGTGCGAACCAGCTGTCATCCATGTACACGGGGTTGTGAAAAGGACCCAATCGAAAGGTTTAATACCACAGATATTTTTTAATTTCTCTTGAAGTATTGAATAGATAAATGAGGTATTTAGCCATTAAGGCAATAAATTCTTTTTAGTTAAGTATGATTCATTTGTCTGTTTCATATTTGTATCACATCTTTGGAGATAGCGATAAAACAGTTATATCGCCATCTCCAAAGACGTGATACAGATATTGAAAGGACAGCTAAACCATATTTAAACAAAAGACATATGTTACGGTAATAGCTATTTTCCTCAGAAATCAATGCAATAGTATTAGAGAAATTATTAAATATCTGTGATATTAAAACTTTCGATTAGGTTTCGATTCACTACCCTTGTACTTTTTCTCACGAAAAAAGGAGAGTTCGCCCAATGCAGATTTTACTGTATATACTCAGTATAAACTCAATAACATGCTCCAAAATTGCCAAACAGCCTCAATATCTAAATGGAATTTGTCGCTCAAAAGAGATAAACCGATGGCCTTTCAAGCAAATAACAGGAGATGCCCAAAGAAAAAGTCGACTTTGTGAGCAATTTTTCACAGGAGATTGACTACTATTGACCTGACTATAATGAGATTTTCCTTCTTGTCTGATGTTAGTCAGCAAATGGAAATCTGATTAACATCTTTATGCTGCAGGAAAGTCAGAATGGAAGGTGGTCAAATATCTCCTGGGAAATACTTTATTCGCATGATGTATTGGCAACTAAATTGTGCCCCTTAAGAATATAAATGTACACTCGCCTGGATGTATGAAATATCCAAAAGCAAACATATATTAACATGAGATTGACAGTGTTCTCATTGAATATTGGGCTAAAGATGTTGAACAGCATAAGCGATCAAACAACCACTTTGTTGTACGATGTATGACGTATTGTATGGTCAGAGGAATGACCTTCTGCTCTTAGACAAAATGTTTGCAATCCCACCTGAATAAAGGGAAAATTTGGGTGGAGAACGCAAACAATTGACAAAACAAAAATATAATCCTCCTGTCTACTACAGACATTTTCGGATGATAGTTTGCAAAGCTTTTTGTGGATGACGGCATCAGCGTTTTCAATTTGGGGTTTTAAAATTAGGGTATGTCTGTCGTGTGCGTCTTTAATCACATGAATTCCAGGCCTACTTTCTGCTCAGTACTCTGATCAGTATGCTACCACAACCACAGTTCTCACCTCTTTTTGAGTAATGATGAACAGAAACACTTTTCTTTCGTTTTCTTGTTCCTATTTCTTTCCTTTCCAAAATACCAGAAGTCCTCCCTAACGTAACCTTGTGCTGAATAAGAAACGTTTTGCTGTTTTAAAATGTCATGTATTCTATCACGATTGGAATGCCATAGTTGAGCTAAGACCAAATAAATTAGCAGTGCCCGGTCTGAAGCAACCTTGTACTGGATGAGTGCCAAGGTTGTGCAACCTCAGCACTGGTAGAGTCCAAGGTTACTCAACCTTGGGACTGATCCAGAACTAGTTTGATTTTTGTTATTTTTTTTTAAATATGTGTGAAAACACAATCATCATGTTAATGTCCTCTGGTCCACTGGACCTCAGCCAAAGTTGCACAACCGTGGACTTGACTCAACCCTCGGGTTCTGTGCAACTGAACCTATTTCTTCGGTCATTATTCCTATAACCATAGTGGTCAAAGGTCAACCGGAAATATGTGGACAAAATTTCATGGAAAAGCTAATTTAAAATAAAAGAGATAAGCTATTTTGTACTTAATGCTTCAAAATACCCTTTGTCTTCAACCCTTCGATATTTGTTCGCTGGTTCAAGGAAGGGACTCTCTGGTTTTTGACCACTGCATCTATCAAGTTCAATTCAATTTAACTTTATGCACCAAAACCTTATTTTACAACTTCTTACCTTTGCCAGCAGCACGGTACGACGCAGTTCAAACGTCGCGCTAAGTCATGCTGTAGCAAAAGTGGGTCAATTAACGACTCCGTCACGGGTGTGAATGCGTACATGCGTTGATGTAGCCTTGTGACTTGTGCCATTTTCAACATGATCATACACCGTAAAGTCAGAAATATTTCTGTTGATGTTACCAGGCATAGGAGAGTCGAAATTCTGGATCCACGTGGATCTTCGTAACACAAACCAAGAACTAGCTCCAAACCAAAGCAAAGCAACAACATCCGTCTTTTTTCTGGAAGAGAATACCAGTGAAACGTTTCAAAATGTACGGGGTGCAGGGAACTTGTACACTCTTCTAAAACATTGGGGGATCTAAGGAGAAAGCGCCGCCCCGCCCCCTCCAACTGGATATCCTGGATCCGCCCCTGTACAGTTGTAGTGCTCTGGTGGTGATTGCGTGAACTAGCGGCCTCGCGTCAGATTTAGAGCGATATTCAAGATGACGAGAAACGTGTTTTTTCCGGCAACCTAAACCTGGTAATTATTGCATATATCCTTGCCAAGCACTTCACAGTCTCCGATTCTTTCACCGCCATGCCGTTTTCATTGGCGGATCTAAGGGGGCGCCAGGGACGCGCGCCCCCGCCTACAGCCAAAATTTTCTTCATTTTCATGCAGTTGTTGGTGATTTTTACACAAAGATTAGTGCGTCCCAAGGTTGCCCCCCCCTACGAGAAATCCTGTATCCGCCAATGGTTTTGGAAGCGTTAGCATGTCCTTTCTACTGTACTATATCGTCAGTGCGCCGGTCCTGAGCAAAAGCCTGGAGACGCCACAGCAAATAAAAATAATTTAGAAGACTTCCATCTGTTTTGTGCCTAGCATTTGAAACAATAACAAACAGCGTATGTGGTCGCAGGTGTCCTGTCCTGATAATTCACCAGATGGCAAAGGCATAAGGTAAGAATATTATTTCCGTAGATTTTGAAGTTACAAACGGTACATTAAATGTGTACATTATCTTGAGCAAATGTCACACTCAGTCCCAAGTGAGCGTTGAAAGCCCTATTTATTTATCTTGATCTTTTAACAGAAGATTTGTCATGTAACTAGCTCGGCCTCTCATTTACATGAAGTCTTAGCTTAATCTCAGAGTCAAGGTTGGAAAATATGTCTTGGTAGATTTTCAAATAACAGATGGTAAAGAGAACTTTACTAATTTTAACATCTGGTTTGAACATCCAATTTTAAAAAAAAATCCAGCAAATCAACGTTGAAACGCTGTTCACTTTTACTGTTGACCGCTAACTTTTCCCAAGGGATAAACCAAATTATAGTCTCTCAAATTGGCGATCAGTCAATATTCTTTATTTATGAAGTTTTGTGGACAATATCAACCTAGTTATATTGTGATCTGGTTTTTATCAAAGTTTACTAAGGCAAGTATTTACATTCCAGTTACTTTGGGTTTTATGCTTTAACATTTTAACAAATCGGGAATACAACAGATGTTCCACGCAACAGTGACGTAGTTATAAATTAATTTTTTTTTGCATTAAGACATGTGTTTCTATTAGTCATCTTCTTAGACTCTGAATTTCTGTTGAAAAGATAATTTTTCTATTTCATTTGTGAAAATGGAATAAAAAGCGTTCGTTGCATGAAATTTTTCTCCGCATCAGTACTGTGTATCCTTACACATTTGGTCTGAGATTATTCAGTCCAAACATGACTGCGAAGTCTTGATAAATTATATTTAGCCTCCCGTCTAGTGTCATAAGACGAGTAATCAACGTTAGGTTTGTCTTACGGTGGCACATAGCTCAATTCAATAATCCAGTCTCCCATTTAGGTGACTTCAAGTGATTTATCACCCCAAATGTTCTAGACCAGTTTACATCAGTAGTATTGGCAGGGATAGCTGAAAATTTACTAGTTATATTGAGGACAAAACAATAACAAAACATGAAATAGACAACAGAACAGAAACTAAGAAACACGTACTTAGTAACTTGTAGCACTCTGGAATTAATTAAATCCCTTTACAAAATATTTTGGTGCTCGGCGTTAAATGGCTGCCCGTGTGTTTGGCCATATTTTTGAGCCCTATTTGTTTGCTTGGATTTTATTTTCTGAACTTGTACATGCTTACATTGGCATGGTTTCTTTAACCTACATATATTTTATGTGATGAGGTCTAATTTTGGTCAAATCATCAGACATATGGACGTTGCAACTAAAGATTCTGCTCAAGTTTCTATTCAGTTGGTAAATGTATCAAAAAGAAGAGTAGTCTACATACTAATTCAATAGTTTTACACCCAAATTGCCCGGCAATGTCAATATCTAAATGGAATTTGTCGCCCCAGAGAGATGAACCGATGGCCTTTCAAGCAAATAACAAGAGATGCCCAAAGAAAACATTGAGCAATTTTTCACATAAGATTGACTATTATTGACCTGATTATAATAATGTTAGTCAGCAAATGGAAATCTGATTATCCTGTAGGAAAGTCACAATGGAAATTGGTCAAATGTCTCATGGATTTATGCTATTTAGGTACTTCTGATATTGTTGCTGTTTGTTGGCATTCGTATTTGTCTGTGTTGCTTTATTACGATCAGTTGTGACAGGTCAAATTCAAACACTGTATTTGAACATAGAACGTCCTGTGAATGATTATAGATACGAAATGTGAATGACAGAAAGTTATTTAATTGAAGATATCCGCTTGTATGGCGAATGTTTTTATGTACATTCATGTAACTTTTCCATTTGAAGACGAGCACGTCTTCTCAAAGCTTTTGGAGAATGGGACCACTAAGTGACTGTCCTCATTTGAGATAGTGAATTCTTTGTAGTCTATTCTAATTCGCATTAATTATGAAATCTAAATTACGTTTTAATCATTTACAAAGAACCAGTAACGCTGCAGGGAGACCGTGACCTGCCATTTTGCCATTAAAAACACCTCAGGTCGAAACACCCTGGCTGCGCTACTGATATAGAAAAAAGCACAGCGTGAATTTCTTTAGCTCACAAACTGGCAGCATTTTCATCCTCACCACAAAAGGAGACGAAAGCAAAATGCATACTGTATCAAGCCTCCCAATAGGTCATACAAAAGTCATGCTTAGCTCATAAAGTATTTAAAGGATGATGCATTTTGACACAATTCTGCGCCATCAATTATCTAGTAGTATTAGAGCTCTCTGTTCTATCAGTTGTTTGATGGTTCGTAATCCTCCCTGTGTAACACAGTAATTAGGAGAACCATCTGCTCCTCAACTCTGTATCCAAATAAACCATACAATAGATGAGCTTATCGAACAAGTAATTGGAGACAAGATGCCTCGTCTGTTTACTTACTAAACATAATACTTTGTAAGCATTTTGTAAATTTATGTTTTGTGCATGTGACTTTATCATTTGTAAAAGTTTCTACACTCTTGCAGTATTCCATTGATTGAATCATTTAATAAATAAAGTTGCGAGATAGGCGCGTGTGAAAGGAAGTACACTTATTTATAAATGTGTCAAAAACATCGATACATGTCCTGAAATTTAAGAAACCCGTTTTAATTAGTCATCGCAACTGCAGGAAGTTTAACTAGCTTACTAGTTATCCTTTAATTTTCTAGCTTACTAGTTATTCTTTAATTTTCTAGCTGACTAGTTATTCTTTAGTTTTCTAGCTTACTAGTTATCCTTTAATTTTCTGGCTGACTAGTTATCCTTTAATTTTCTAGCTTACTAGTTATTCTTTAATTTTCTAGCTGACTAGTTATTCTTTAATTTTCTAGCTGACTAGTTATTCTTTAATTTTCTAGCTGACTAGTTATCCTTCAATTTTCTAGCTTACTAGTTATCCTTTAATTTTCTAGCTTACTAGTTATCCTTTAATTTTCTAGCTTACTAGTTATCCTTTAATTTTCTAGCTGACTAGTTATTCTTTAATTTTCTAGCTTACTAGTTATCCTTTAATTTTCTAGCTTACTAGTTATCCTTTAATTTTCTAGCTTACTAGTTATGAAAATTAATAACTAACTACATCCAGTTTGTTGCAAAGTTATCGGGTATTCAAAGTTTCGTGTTTTGAAGTACACTATGCTTATCTTCGTCAATGTTTAAGTGTTATGTAAATTAAGATGCAAATAATGATAAGCCAATTGGCATGTGGTCAGCTTATGTAATTTAAATCAATTAAAGGTGTAATTGATGCATAATTTTGGTGTGTTGCATTGACACAGTGCCCAGTGCTTTTGTCCAAATGGTAATAAAATGGTAATCTGGTTGAAAGTTTGATACCAAAGGTTATAAAGATAGTTGTTGTATCTATTGTATCCTGTTAGCTTACTATGAATTTGACAGTTACAATCACTGGTTAAATATCAGTCTGGTTCATTGCTATGCACTAAGCTTAGAGTATTTGAAATCAAGGCAAAGCGAGACAGTCACGAAACGAAGAAGGAGAATTCATCGATGAAGACATCTCTACGTAAACAAAAAAAAACCCCAATACATCCAATAGAACACCATTGGCTGTATGATGGAACAAAATCCCAGATCTACGTCACTACTTTATCACATTTGGGTCCAAAGTATTGAATCAATTCATCTTTCCTTCTTCATCTTTAATACAGATAAAGTCTGCCAGAGCAAGCAGTATTATCCCTAGGGTCGCGTGCAGCAATTTACAGGCTAAAGCCCTGTACTCATTGATCAGAGGAAATTCAAAAATCTAATTATACAGGAGGTCAATAAATGGAAGTAAAGTGGTAAACGGGCCTTTTAATAGATGTAGCATTCACGAACTATTTACGATGTTTAGGGAATCATTTGCTGCTTGAAGCTGCGCTATCATCCCGTCAATGTCTGATCCAGTACACAGAAATCGTATCATTTTGGAAACGAAGAAAACAAAGGAGAGAACGAAAGAATTTCACGCTGTGGTTTTGATTCGCTACTGTTAAACTTCTGATACGAATTTTGTGTACTGTTGGGCAATGGCAGAAATTTTTCTTCGTGTCTCTTAACTTCGGGCTTTGATTTTCTTTCTTTATTAAAGTACCCAAAATTGTGCGATACTGCATTGTGTACAAAGTGAATTGTAAATTCTTAGTCGAAAAGAAATGAATGTAATCCGTATAATACAATGACTGTAATTGTTTAACACGTATCGGGTGCTTATTGTTGAATGTAGAGATGACATGGAATGAAAAACAATCCGTTTCATGCCGTGGCGTAGTTGAGCATTTGGACATAACACGATTTCGTGTTAAAATTATTAACCGTAATTATAGTGGTGGGCAGCATATTATTGTAGTGTTATTGTTTCTGAGAAATGAACAACTTTGCTAAAGAGTAAGTAGCACTACATAATGCGAAAATAATAAATAAAAACACATATTACAGACTATGTAAATGACTTAATAAGGGTAGCTTGACATTTGCTTATTTATTGTAATCTGACATATTGATCTACGAGTGGAGTCACCATTACAATAGAATTATTAGTTAATGTTGTAAACAAGGAAAATAAATATCATGGAATTAAGAACTTCTGTAAACAGTTTATGTTTAATTAATTAAAACGGATAATAAATTTGAAAAAAATATAGTTGACTGATGGTGTGGACACAAAAATATCTTAGGAATCAATATATACGTCTTTCGGCCAAAAGAATTCGTGTCGCTAGTATATACCGTAATATACCTAGTAACGCTCGACCCTTCCTGTAGTATATTGGACATAGTATGTGTCCATATTGTCGCTAGCGTAAATGCAGAACCTTGTGAATAATTGAAACACATAGCTACGGGACCAGTACGTAGCAGGTGGATAATTGACAGTCACAGCTGAGGCTGGGGTACATATTTTGACCTTGGCATTCACAGGAAGTCACCCTGCGGAGAATATGATGTTTCGATATCCGGGACATTTAGCAGCGCGTTATGGAAAACGATACCTGATCGCCAACGTGCAGAAAATTATTTTGTCACTTTTTCGCCCCACCTCACAACGGCATTTTCATGTCATTTTACTTTGGTTTTGACCTGAGGTTTAGGTGTTGAAAGCCAAATGTCAAAACATGAAACAAATCGTGACACAAAACTTGAGTTTTGGACCAAGTCACGTTTCGCGAACCGCATTAATAACCTCCTATTTTATGTAAAGAAATTTTAGAAAAATATTTATGTAGTATTTATGTAGAGTCATGCAGTTGCACATTCCAGTATGCTAGATCTAAGATTTTTCAGGTGTAATGCTTATCTACGCTCCCTAAAATATGGTTTCCCGAGAGGAGGAGACACAGGTCAAGGACTCACCCATGTATCTCCCTTGGGACTTTTGCCATGTCCATATGATTAGGGAGGAAGGAAGTGATGAAACTTCCACTGCGATAAAAGTATTCCTAAAGCCAATCTGTTGGCATCGAAGGTTCCGAAATGAGAAAAACATTTCTTTTAAATACACGACTGCTTTTATTGAGCGATATACTAAGAACAAGAGATGTTGACACTTCAGCTGCAGGTACTAGAGTGCAGCAGGTATTATGGGTTCTACAGGTACTCAAGAGATGAGTACTCATACAGTGACATGCGTGTGCAGTGTACGTCTAGTAATGTTAAGCCAATAAGGCTAACGCAAAAGAAGAGGCGCTAGAATGTAGCTACACACTAGAGGTGTCAAGGTTACCCAGTTAACCGGGCCAAACCGAGTCAGATTTTAACTGAGTCAACCTGGGTCAAGAATTTGGTGAACCTTGACCCATGATCATACTCAAAAGGATACAATTTAAGGTTTAAATTATCATTTTCTTTACCCAGTTCAAATACTCTGATGTTTCTTTCAATCCATTTTCCACTATTATTATATTTATTATTAGCTGTTTTAAACAAAGGATTTATTCATCTCTGTTTAAGTGGCTTCATCACTCCTTGAAGGGACTTCAAGTGAAATTGGTTAAATTTAATCAGTTAAATTGCTTTGAACTTGTAGCCACATTAATGCCATGATGGTATTAAGATTTAACATAAGCATGAAATTCAAAGTGAAAATTTTAATCTTGGAATAATCCTGGGACACAGTAGTGTATGCAATATTGTGCCACGGTTGACTCAGTTAACCGAGTCAGACACCACGGTTGACCCGGGTCATAAAGAAGCCACGGGTTGACACCTCTACTACACACACGTCAAAGCTGATGAATACGCGCCGAAATTACACCAAATTAATAACACATTTGCTCGAAAAAGAAGATTAATATGATACACTCTCTGTCCTAATGACGATAAAAATATGTTGAATTAGCAAAAGTGAAATATATGTTATTGCTCTTAAAAGGAATAAATTAAAATTGTCTAAACATGTCAGTAATTAAAATGTTAAGGCTTTAGTAAACTAAATGTTCTAGTTTATATTTATTTTCATGTGGTGTCTGCATTCATCTGTGTCAGTGTAGTAACACTATTCATCAACCTACAGACAACTCTATCATTATGAACATTGGAACACCGTTCATTTGTGGCGCATAATCAGAGGCTTCATATCCTGAACATGGTAAAACAGTTACTAAACATGTGATTACTTCACAGTCAAGCACATAAAACACTGACATCTACTCTCTGTACTACACCCAGCTCAGACATTTAGAGTAAATGGTACATAGGGATGGATAATTACTGAGGCAGAGGCAGCAGAACGCATGCAATTTATGACCTTTCTATACATCCTTTACAGAGGCGTGTGACAACCTAGTAACAAATTCCTTAGCAGAACCTAGTAACCAATATAGATCAGTCACGCAGGTTATGTCCAGGAAGCGTCCAGTGGTCAATAGGAAACTGTGCACTTCATAGATATTGGATGGAACCCTAGAATGTCCAATGTGAAAATGAGAATGACCAACGAGTGAAAGGGCAGCTCCTTCGGTTCATTTACTTGCCCACTATACATAAATACTCATATGAGCATCAGTCATAAACGAAAGACATGGTTTTTCTGGTTTTATAATAGAATAGATTGTTCTGTAAACCTGTTTTATGCTTTGTAAAAAATGAATCATTCTCAACATGTATTATATCTTTTTTATCTTATGTCTTAATTAATCATTCTATGAACATGTTTTCTGTTTTTTAAATAGAATGAATCACTACATGATACGTCTCATGTTTAAAAAATTGGTCATTTTTTATTCAAATTTACATTGCATTGTGATTTCCAATGAAACACAGCAGTTGAATCTCATAGACTCCATCATGAGATCGCGTGCAGAAGCCTTTCCGTTCTCTGGAATCACATTTTACAGTTCTCTGATTTATAGAAGTTTTATATTTCTTTTGTGACAAACCATTAAAACATGACTTCATTGTGCCATATTATGACATGACAGTGATGCAAATTACGAAAGCAGCAAAATTGGGGAGGGAACAAATTACAGCTTTGATAACAATAGTAACGCACATCAAATTATAGTAGATGCACCATTTTCCTCCTTTATTAAAAGGAGGCTCTAGCCAAGATGAGATGTCATTAAAATGTGGCATTTTGTCATGTGTTATTTGCAGTTTAGTTTAACAGCTTCACAGATTCAGGTTTTGCATGAGAGCGTGTGTGCTGCCATCCACAGTTAAGAAGTGATGGCCCAAAAAGTCACAGTCCATGAATGGAGCTTAGTCGTGTTAGCATTCAAAGCTGCTCAACTCCGTTGGCTTTTATTTTACAGATTTTAGCAGCTGCATTCACTTTCTAAGCTTATTACACTTGAATCCTTTGCAACACGACAATTATAGTTAGTCGGAGACGTGCAAGAATGGTATCACTGCATTAGCCTTCATGTAAATAACAGTTCTAGAAAATAATAGTGAATAAGCAACACTTTTTCTATTGTGAGACTGAGCACATACAGTACAAAGCTGGCATACTTTACGTTACAATCAGTGGCGAATCCAAGAATTTCTCAAGGGCTGTACGCCCCATACAATTTCTATCAAAAAAATTGTGATTGTCAGCAAAATCATGTAAAACAAGAAATTTATGTCGTATGATGCGGAGGGCGTTTCTGGCGTCATTTCTTGGATAATACCAATAAAAATATTGTTCAAAACTAAGTAACACTAATTTCCTTAATCATTTCAGTCTTTGCCTTCAGGTGAAGAAAAATAAACGTAATTTAAAACAGTCGTAACATCAGTTTGTTGTACTTGCACTGTGCACGTGCACCAGTCTACCTGTGCGTCAAATTAGGTGCAAACAGGGAATAAAAGAGTCAAATAATTATAAACAACATACAACATTGATCCTGTGATAAACTATATAAAGTTTCATCTTCATTTTGTGCGAACCTACGGACTCAAAATGTGCCCAAATGCCGTGAAAATGTGCAATACAAGTATATAAATATAACTAAACACACGCATGCGCACAAGATCGAAAAGATGTCCTCCTCTTTTACCAAAATTAACCAATTAAGCAATTGTTTATAGCTTTGTTACAAACAAAATTGCAGAAATCATAATAAAATGTAGAGGAATATTTTCCTGATACTTGAGATCGCAGGATTTCACGCTTCTGCTTGTGATAACAGACGGATTGTCATAACAGTGATGTTGAAGCATGGATCCAAACTGTAATTTTTTCAGCGAGCCGGCTCGTACAACAAGCTGTTCATCTTAGAACTCAAATTTAATTATGGTATCAGTTAATAATTATTTCACAGAATGTACTACAGAGGGTCATGGAGACGCGAGTACTGGTCGAGTTACAATTGGCGTTGTTATTACTTAGGCAAGTGCCCTTATGTTTAACAAAGAACTATTAGGGAAATTTAAACGCCTAAAAATCTCGACTGGAGCTTTCGAAAAATATTTGAAGTCGAATCAATTTCTTATTGTCAGGCGAAATAAGTTATTTGATGTTCTATTTATGGACATGTCTTGAATATCTGTAAGGAGTTTACAAACTACAAGACTTTGCCGGACTGTGTTTACCCTTACGTAACTCGTGGGTCGTATTTTACATTGCCTTATGTTAATCCGACAGCGATGCCTCAAGTCTATTACATAACAATATTGCTTATTTAAGTATGAATCAAGGGATTACTCCTGGATATTGACAGGTGTCTGATACAGTGCAACATTTAAAGAATAAAAATGGCTTTTAGTTCAAGAAGGTGAAAAAACCAATTTACTAGCTGGATTGGAATTTTCTACGCAGTGTGTGAAAATGATGACTTGTTAACTGATTAGGTTCAGAAAACAAAAGGAAGTTTCTATTTAGAACGAGAAAACGTTATTTCTCTAAATATTCCATGGGAGGTTCACTACTCACTTTGTAATTAGTGGCTAATAGACAATACAAATTAAAACTGATAAAACCTGATCTTACGACCTCGATACAAACATGACCCAGATATAATGTTGATGTACTATCATTCCAAGTAATAAAGTTTCTTTGCCTGGCGGTTTGGTCTATAAAAAACTGACCGACTCGAATGAAATCTCCCTGACGCGGCTTTTCGTGTGCACGAACTTCCTCGGTGTTTTCAATATGTGAATTTTATGTGAAAATTCTTATTTTAGCGAATGACCAAGTCTGTAATTTCATTCTACGGTATTGACTCTTTCTGAAAGAATGACCGTGCATGATTTTTTGCAAATCAAATCTTCAAAGTAATAGTCTATATTTGAAAATATCAGACGAAACACGCTTTCATGCACAGATGAATACAAATAATCAGCATTGAAGGCCATTCTGAACAGATGTTTCAACATGTACATAAAACATTGGCCAAAAACCTTTTCAACAGTGCGAATTTGTTTATTCCCGAACTTGGAGTGTCAAATAGAAATCGTTCCATCGTGCAAATTAGCTTAGTGTCCGGTAACCTTGTACTGAAAGAGAGTCTACAAATGGAAATATATTGCATTGAAACAGGTTGACATTTGGTGACCTGAGATTGACAAAAACTACAGTATTCTACAGAGTAGAAATCAAGGAGACTTATTTTACTGTCATTGGATTCTGATACAGTCATTCACGTAAAGAATATGGATTAGCTTGTACTTAAAGAGGGTCAAATAGGGAACACAATCTTCATGTTAACTCTAGTATACCTACATGAAGTGCCTCAGACTTCCTTGATGTGGACCAGATAGTGTCAAAGGGCCAGACTTCGGTTAGAGTTACCACCAGGGGCACTGTAGTCTAAAGACTGCAGTTAGAGTTAACACCAGGAGCGCTACAGGCTTCCCACCTTTGCCTGCACCTGCAAGTCATGTGACAGTCTAGAGACTATTCTATTGGTTAATTAGAGTTATGCGTTAGCATCATTAGTAGCCATCTTTGATTACTGTTTCAGTTCAAATTGCACCTTTGATGAGACTGCGTGTAATTTTGTATCAGAGTCAATAAACTATATACGAAGTCTAAGAACTATCGTTCTAGTCTTTTTAGAGATAGAAGATAGTTCATAATGTAGGTTTCAATTTTAAGAGGACTTCTGACTGGTATCATTTTGGTGCAATTGAATGCATGTTTCCGATATTCAACGGTGTAGTGTCTGCCATTGGATTTTTTTCTTGTTTCAGGCTCTACCAAATCTACCAAATCTACCTAACTTTCCAGACACACGAACTGTCTGATTCTTAAACTGGCTTTTGTCTCAAGACAATTTCCAGTTTAGGTTAATATTAATTTCAGTCAAATGATTGAAATTTGTTCAAGACTAAATCAGTCCTAATGTCAAAAATTTACCAAGATGCTTACATTTAAATTGATTTCAATTTAAACCCAAAGGTCAGCAATAGATTAAGTCAATTGACGTCTTGAAACTTTGGTAAATTAAGTGGATTTGGTAGATTAGGTAAACGAAATTAATAAGAAAACCTGGATTGCCTTACTTCATCAGATTCATTCTTAGTTGAAGCGCAGTTCTACTTTATACTCTGACTTATTTATGTGCCACACATTCACGATTCAATGTCTATCGTTTTCAATAGGGCTGTCCCAATTAAACAAAGATATTTCAGTCATTTTTGTGTATCGATGTACCTTGTTGGATGGACCTTACCGGACATATGAGTTTATGGTTAAGACATATTATCACGATCTACGTTGATATTATGTGGTGTTTGTATTACACATGGGCTTGCGACAGATTGAGCTCTGTAATAATGGCTGCAGTATGCTTGCACACACATCTGCAGGAAGCTGTTAGCCTATCAGCCAATCAAACACAAGCATTCCCCAAGCTGTTACAAACAACAAATTCAAATTCAGTTTAGATTGAGAACGTCAACAGACAACAAGTATTTTGTTTGTCCAAATAAATTTCAATCTTTGCTCAGTTTAAAGCAAACCAATTGCTTTTGTTATTATTCCAGATCAAGCTAATAACAAGCTAAATCGCGACAACCGCAAGATAATACAGTGTTCTCCTGTGACAGGGAATTTGAGCATTGAGTATTGAGAAAATCATGTAATTAACAGAAAATATTCTTAAGATCTGTTAAACAAAGCGACCGAACATACAATGTCATTGTGTACATATAATCAAATGGGTCATATACGGATATATCAGCAAACGACATCAATGAGTACTCACAAACATGGCATTGCAATCTAATAGCAATAAATCGAAGGGTTGTTTTTTGTTTTCAAATATATAAAGGTGCCGGAATAGTTATATTTGTGTTGGAACAAGTCTAATATATCTAAATAATTCCCAGGTTTGCTGAGAGTCCCTCTTTAAGAATCTCGTACACAGCAGATGGAAGCTTAAGTTAAACCTGATTTATTGGTTCCTTGCTTCTAGAAGAAACCTTATTGTGCTGGAATAAAAACGAGAATTTGTATTTTTGCTGTGATTTTCAATTTTTCACAAAAATAAGGAGTACATGTACTGTGCCGCAGGGATGTACATATGAGAGAAATTTGCGAGGCGCTAATGGAAAAATATCTTTACCGTGTACTCTCCACAAGAATCTAACAATTGATTAGGCAGAGCTTCTGTCCAATGATCTTACTAATTTATGAGGTGCCTCGCAGTTCAATGTTAAATGTCTGGTTCACACACTCTGTATTAAATTATTGACGGATTGTGCTTCTTTTCAGAACTAGTCTGAAAGAATGTAATTAAACAGTATTACCACTACAGAATCCTGTCGAATAACGTTTTTGTAAACTTTGCTGCTGAAAGCCCTTTGAATGTAGTTTCCATTATTGTGTTTTCAAGTAAGAAGATATACTTGACATTATTTAATTTGGTCAATATATATTCTGCAGATTGGTTTGCTTACCGCTTGAATATTTTTTATTTTGCCATTTAGTTACACTGCACAACAATCGTTTCAATTTTGCACATAAAAAGAGAGCTCCCATAAGGTGCAATGTTAAAAGTTTTATGCGATTTTTATGCATTGGTAACTCATCTAAAGCCATGCCGTAAACAAAGCTGTATTAGTTGTGGGAACCATCACTGCTTACCACTACACCACCCTTGCTTGTGTCATCACTCTTCTCGTGACATGGTTGTTGTTAAATCCAGGTTAATGGTCAAGGTTTTTTAATATGTTTACGGAATCTGGGCATTGCATTTCTGTAGAAATGGTCAATATGGCCACTCAAAACTAGAACATTTGTAGTTCCTGCCATATGGCGCTGATCTCAAACTTGTCAAATACCTGATGGTAACTGATTTACACTTGGCATGTCAGCGCATAGTTCTGTATTTGTTATCAATAATATGGCGACATTTATTTTCTTTTCATAAGCACAACTGGGAGATAAATCTTTAACAACCAGGGTAGTGAAACGGACCCAATCAAAAGTTTCAATACCACAGCTATTTTGTAATTTCTCTAAAAGTATTGCATTGATATATGAGGTACATAGCTATTACGGGGATAAATTTCTTTTATTTAAATATGGTTTAGTTGTCCTTTTATTCACATATTTGGAGGTAGCGACAAAACTATTATTGCTATCTCCAAAGATATGATACAAATATGAAATAGACAAATGAATCATACTTAAATGAAAAAAATATTGCCATAATAGTGAGTTACCTCATATATTAATGCTATACTTTAGGAGAAATTAATAAACATCTATGGTATTAAAACTCTCGATTGGGTCAGTTTCACTACCCTGATAACCATTGTTTTTCGAAAACGACATAGGTTGTTGAACCAGATTTGAATAAACTGTGGATCCCACAAGGAAAATGTGCCACGACAGTTCTCAGCCTTATTCAATCTTAACATATTTTGTTTTGCACTTGGGGCCGTCCTTGTCCAAACAACTCAACTCAAAGAAAATACAAAACAGCACTTGGAAGTTTCTTAACCGTAGCCACAAGTCTCAGTGTCGTGACATGTGCTCAGAGAAAGGAAGATGTAATAGTCACCTCAACAGCAGACACATATTTCCAGCTTGTACTGCAAGCTCTAATGTAATCATCTAAAGTCTTTTGTACATTAACATTCTTTTTCAGTCAACTGTCCCAAGCCTGGAATGAAAGGGAGTATTTCCTTTTCAATATTTTACTTGTAAAATCTAACTATAATAATTTTTTTTGTGTAATTTTACTAGTAAAATAAAACCGTAGTCTCTGTGTTGTGGTCTCTGTGCTTGGCACCTATGACAGTTGAATCATACACATTCATAACATCTTAAGTTAAATCTCGTCCCGTTAAAGCAAACCTTTTTAGACAAAACATTTTGTATCGTAATTTTATGTGATGCTACTTATGCGCTTTGAATGAATAGAAACCAGACGCAACCCACATGGGTTTCTGTCTAGGAAATCTTTTGACCTCAACTGCATGAGCAAGTTGCCTGAAACAACTAATTATCTATTTCCAGGAACTATTTACATTAATTTGGTCCTCTATTAATTTCCACTGCCACATGAACGGGATTTATTGTCATTAAGGAAACATATCCTTTTTTCAGAACAGCATAAGCTTTTACATTGATGCGACAATTTTGATAAGCTATTAGACGATCCTTTTTCAGAGACATTTTAAAATCCAATGCCTGTTGTTACTATGTTATCTGACGTTTCCAAATCTACTGACTTTAATTCAGTAATCATCTAAGGGTAATTCAAACTTTAAAATAAGTAATAAACTATGTCGAAAACCATTGGATTGTGACTTTGATTGACGATTGGCGTTGAGCTAAGGAAAGTCTTCCATAATAATATTTTTCTTAAGTTATTTGACATGTCCTTCTGACAGTCCTACTGATTCATTCATTCATTCAGGCGAGTTGGAAGTACATCAGGGTCTGTTTTGGGGAAACTACCAAGTGTACAAGGCAATTTATATTTGGATAACTGGCCTTATGCCCAAAGGAGACCTCCGTTAAGTGAGTTTCCTACTGCCTTTAAGAAACTTATCTGCAGGAGACCGAGAATTATCGGGGTACTAAATAAAATCGAGTGAATTAGTGTACTCAAGTACTGCCTGATATATAAAGGTAATAGATAAAATATGGTGTAATCATTGCAGGTCTAAAGCAGCATATGGTAGAAAAACTCTTATTGGGGAAACAAGTGTTAACTACAGTACTCTAATGCATAATTATATATTTGCTAAACAATGCATCGCTGTTGAAATTATTCAGTGCCATAAAGGGCTAGGACTGCAATACCTATGCTGCGCAACAGTGCTGGAGTGCACTCTGTATTTAAATTCTTTGAAGCCGGATCTTACACATGTATATCATACAGGGTTTCTTTTGTCATGAATCGGCCTTGAAGTGAAATATTATCGAATTGTGTGACATTATCTGGCAACAAACTTCAGGTGAAGATGACTTTTTGGTTGTTGATGAATGTTTGAAAAAAGGAAATTCATGATATATTAAATGTTTTTCTTAGTTCGTACTCTGATTTATTTGTAAATTAAATTCCAATTTACTAATTCTAGTAATGATACCTGAATTGAACCATTTTCAGTAAAGTACCGATATCGGTCATTATGTCAATGACAATTATGAGTACATTTAAACCGTTAAATGCAGTATCTAAACAGCGCAGTGTGGGATAGTTTACTGAAAATGGTTTTTTCTGAATATGTATTGGGCAGAATATCTTTACTAAAATTGGTAAGTCACCATCTAATTAGGCAAAATGGACAAAATATGAACGAAGGAAAACCTCTATTCTGAAATGTATCCTCTTGTTAACTACTTGTAGACCTCGGCAAAGTAGTCATGACTGAGATAATACGTGGATTAAATGTAAAAATGAAGATACTGGGTGAATGCTTCGTAGAATCTGAAAGGGTGTAAAAATACATTAATAGGTGAGAAGGAATCTCACTTCAATCGTTTATTCTCAGGATTGAAGCAGTTTTTTCTGTTGTCATCTGAACAGATATCATTCGTTCATAGAGACACACCTGGTTATTTGACGGCCGCACATCCCGTGTAAATAAACCTCGTATTTTACTGTCGGGACAGACCGTGTGGGAAAGAAATATATTCTTGTGTCTCACCCAGGATTTGCCAGGTTTGTTGGATTTTTATTTAAGGACAAGGCATATTAACGTTAGATGAAAACAAATAGACTTAAGGTGTTGCCGAATTCATTTAGCGGATAACACAGGAACTATTCTTCAATATCAATTCAGCTTGACTGCTTTTGTATGACTATTCACACTTTTGTTTCTTGGCTAGATCATTTTAAAGTGAGCGTCCTAACTACAGTGTTGCATCAAAAGTTGTGTGTATTTCGTGGGATGACGGTTTGATGAGATGTCGTCCAACATGACGGCGTCCTCGATGCCTTCATACACTTGTTGACAATATGAGGGCAAAGTATGGAGCTGATATGTCTCATGTCTTTCACTTAAGAGATATACTGTAGCGTTTTTAGTGGATGATAAATTATTTAACATGTTTTCATTAAGATCTGTATTTATACGCGCCTATGCGTGACTGAACTTATTTACATGTAGACGAAAGGGTTCTATCATTTATTCTGATTTATGGTTTATACAGCGATGCACTTGCAGCTTGTTTTAAACCTTTGTACCCAAATATAAATGCACCAATACAATTTGTAATGATCTCAACTTCTCACTTTTTGATAAAAGAAGTTTTACTTACCTCCTTCAAGAATGCCAAGTTTACGAATGCAACAGGGTCCTTAAAATGCTTCTTTCCTTTTCAGTTTTAAGTGGAATTTCGGTTTTTATGCATAAACAACTGCACTTTCTGGGAGTCTTTTTCTGCCTTTGCCCAACTTAAAATTTCAACAAGTTTTTTTTCGTTTTCCTTTTTTCTCAGAGAGTAGTTGGTCGCATTTCTGCTTGACTCACATAAGTGGTGATATTTCTTGAGGGAGAGTGTGGCACAAGTGTGGTTCGTACATCAGCATTTGCCTGTTAATGATGTTATCTGCGTTGGCAGACCAGCCGACAATGAAGGTTTCTTCAAATTAAAATTTCCTTAACTAATTCTCCTAATTCACCTAATTTACAAAATTCCTGAATAATTGATGTGTAACATGTCTGTCCATTGTTTTTAATTGCAATTTGGATACAGATCAAAGATTGTGTTGCCCTTCTATCTGTAAAAACACTGATTATGGTTAAAGATAGCATTATCAGCATATTGCACCTACCAAAATTTGTATCACCAGCATATTATAATTGGTAAACATACCAAAGATTTTATGGGTGAATTGGGTGAATTGGTTGGACATTGGATTTGAAAAAAACCTCCAATGTTATGTGCTACTTATTGCGCACGATGGGATCACTTTATCATGTTGCATTAAAATGCAAAACCTGATCTTAAGGGCTGATGGTCGACTTTGTAACATTTCAAGGAATTTCCTTCAAGAGAAAAGTTTAAGAAAGTTGTCAACATCAAATGCCTTTTTAAAACCACATTTAAAGGTATTGTGAGAGTTAGAGCAGATGTTTTATCCGTAGAATTTAAATTGGAGTTAGGATGTAGATCACTTTCTCTCTGTCTAAAATAAAAAACCAGATCGATCATTGTCATCGTTTTTTGTTACTAAAAAGCATCAGTGGCAACACGTCCTTTAACATGGAAATGATTTATTTTCTACTTACAGTGAATAGAAGGCCATTGACATAAATGTTGAAGAATGCGATGAATTGCTTGCTATTCATTTATCATTGTTGCTGAGGGTTTGTGATGAGTGCCGGATTGCAGATGGATTGAGCGCTTGATTTTGAAAATAATCAGTCCATGAAATAATCAGAACAATGGAGGTTTTTCAAAATTCAAATTCGAATTTGTCTAATTCACCAAATTCGTCTAATTCATCTAAATTGGAAAGTGAAAGGTACCAAAATAAGTAGGATTACTATCATTAGTACATCAGGTTTAGTAAATCGACTGAAAATGGTAAATTTTTTATGAAAATTACTAAAAATGGTATGACTAATCCCATCCGATCAGATGAATTAGATGAATTAGATGAATTAGATAGAGTTCGAATTAAGAAAAACCTCTAATGTCGCGTGAAGGATTAACATGACGGATCTGGCGAGAAATCAAGTGAACTTTTCTGTGTGTAAGTCACCGACCAATTGCTGCCTGATCAGGCACTTCAGTGACGACCTTGAAATAATGTGACGGAAAAATAAAGTTTAGTTTCTCAAACGGCTCTCTTAACAGATGCCTTTCACATTCATTTTTGGATCAGTACAATGCTTTTGATTTGATTACTTTGCATCATAAAATATTTTGATAGTTTCCACTTTCACTTTCAGAGGCTGAAATGGTCTTCATTTTGTGTTTCTGCAAAAATACTTACGTTTATGTCATCCAATAATATATTTCAACATCAATTGACCATTAATTCTATTCATGCAAAGCCTCCACCTGCTGTATGAAGTTAAGTATTAGCAAGGTTAATGACCACATTTGTGTATCTGAGAAAATGCAGATAATTGTGATATCACCAGACATGCATGCATTTGGACACTAAAATGTATCATAAATTCAGGAGCTATGTCTAGACAGGATATAAGAGGTTTCGTTTAATTATACCTCTTCATGTTGAATTCATCTATTTGTTCAATTTGGATGCACTGGGAGTTAAGTATCTATTTTTATGTACTTAATAGTCTGTGATAACAACATCAAACGTACAACAGTTGAAAAAACCAAACCTTGAAATTCTCTTTCAAATACCTGTCGAATAGCTACAATCGGTGATGGGGCGGAGTGAATGCAAAGAGCAAGCAAAAGCTTAAAGCCATTTCTATCACA
>JBCAUI010539583.1:0-10891 GCA_038406195.1 Haplosyllis anthogorgicola
GCGCCCCAATTTTTACCCGATTTTAGCGCAAAAATCCCCAAAAACTTCATGAAAAGGAAGAAATTTTGGCCCTTAGGGGGGGGGGCGCGCCTCCCTCTCCCCCCCCCCCCCCACCCAGATCCGCCAATGGAATAACTTGAATAACTTTTTCTATTACATTCATCTTGCCAAAAATACAAATTCCCAGGAGTTCAATAAACAAATAGATCAGATGCTAATGTCTTTTATGCGGGCTGAGGTAATGCTGGGTCTAATCTCATGCTATCTCCGGATGTGGAAGCAGGATATTGAACAGTCTTCGTTGGTATTGGAAAAAGGCGATTAATCGCATAATCAATCATAGTTTATCTTTCTTCTTTTATGCTTTTTGTGAGCTTCAATGATAAGAACTTGTTAATATGTTCGTATTTACTTTAACATGCGTTTGAGTTATGATTCTCTGCGTTTGTGAGTTAATTTACAGTAAATTTCTTCTTTGAACTCAAGGTTGTATTGTTTTAAACAATAGATTCTGTCACAATATTTCAGAGGAACAAAATGCATCTAATACATCTCATCTTGCGAGAAAATTTACTTTTTAACTTACACTTCAAGAAAACTTCTTCTTAGCTATTGCACAACAAAATGAAAGGAATGCTATGCTACTTTAGCTTGATATTGTGTACAGTATTTTTAGAGACCCCCTACCCTAAATTTTGTCTACTTTCTTTGCTGTACTAATGCAAGTGTAGGACCGAACAAGACCTTCTACCGAAATAAGATCAGTTGAGAAAAAAGACATTGCATAAGTGCTTTTCATTACACAAAACAAATATTGAACAAAGTTTCATTTCATTGTGAATCACTGTAAATACATCTCAGTGTAGAACGAACTTTACAAAGGCAATGTTTCTGTACACTTTGAAAGAATACAAGGTAGCGTCTTTGGATAATCATGAAAACCTGTCTTGGGAACAACGAATGGGAAAATTGGTCTCTGATTTTCAACTTTCGAGAAGGACGGTTTCGGCATTTTCTGTGAAGTACTTTGGTAGTGGAAGACATAAACACAAGAACAGTAGTCGAATCGTTAAAATGTATGAAAGATACATAATAGCAAATGATTGATGTGTAGATGACTGTTGACTCAAACATAGGAATTCACTATGGAAATGAGTTAGTGTGTCATCACTATGAAGTGTAGGAGAGCATTCCTCGAGTGAGTACCACAAGGAAACGGTCAGTGTCTCAGTGTTGGAACCTCCGCTACACTTCTGATTGTACTGTTTGTCCTCTTGATTTACATTTTCTTGGGATTGTTGTCGCCTGGGTAAATTTACATGGACCATATTGGAACTGACCCTCACTGAACTGACCCTCTCTGAAAGAAAAGTTACGTGCTTATGGTATGCAAAAAATGTGCTCAATTAGTTCAAAGAGCCAATCAGCTCCACTAAATAATGGATAGCAAGTCCAAGTTGGGCTTAAAATGTGATGACATTTCTTTTTGCTACAAAGTAAAAGTGAATAGCATCTGAAATCTGGAAACTTTAACTCCAAATTGGAAGGAGAAATGAGAACGACGCCCTTGAGATAGCTATGACATTTTCAGTTTCTGCTTTTCAGAGTGAAAAGGTCCAGGCTTCGTTGTTTTCACATGACAAACAATAAATTATTAAGATTTCATGACTTGTTCCAATCATAGGCTCAGGAAAGGAAATAACATTTCATATCCCAAACGAGAGAAATAAATCTAATATAATTTTAAAATAGATCTTTGTGCTTTTGGTGGTGTCTGTCCACAAATAATTAAGTTCCAGATCAATCTAATACAAAGAATATTAATAAATACGAAGTTTACGTGAGACTAGTTCGGTTCTCAGAAATCAAAAAAACTTTCAACATAAAAACTTTAGTTCATACTTATTCTTTTTGATAGCAACCAAAAATCACGTTGTGCTTTTGTTCTAGTTAAAACGTGGTGAAAATTCTGCCATTCGCAAATTTACATACTGGTGCTGTCGATATTTAATTCAATGCTAACTCGATGAGGAGTTACAATCAGGCCGTAATAACTGCAAAACAATCAAAATCAAACGGCATGGTGTGATCACGTAAAATGGCTAAATAAGCCATACATCTGGTGCCACCTGACCCTAAAATCAATGGAATAAAATATGAATGTGTAGTGAGCTAGAAGAGGATAATACTAAACATCAATGCCACCTGAAACAGATTAAATCAGCTTGACTACTGCATAAAAGGAAAATCCAAATCCAATATGGCTGCTGTCAATATCTAATGGTTTACAGTGCTCATACTCATTCACATACATGTATGTACCTTTCTAAAGTATAACCTAAAATAAAAATCATTAAAGGAAGGTGAACACAGCAAAGAACAATAACGATGTCAAAATTCCCAGAACCTAGTCCCTCACAACCATCTGTAGCTGACATTTTCGATGCCAAAAATAATGCCATGGAATCAACATGTTTAACACTGGCTAATTCTAATGTACCAAACAATTCAACATGTCCAAGGACCCCAGTACCCAGTATAATGAGTTCAAGTGTGAAGAGAGGCCCCAAGGAACTAAGCCCAATTGATTCCCCGAAGCCAAAAAACAAACTCACACAGAAGAAAGTGAATCAGAAATATCCTTGAAAGTCCTATTACAAGAAATCAGATCTCTAAAGGACCAAATGACTCATGATATAGCAAGTGTCAACTCCAACCTTCAGCAAAATACTGATATGATAAAATTGAATCAGTTATCCATCACAAAACTTGAAGCCAAAGTAACGGCTGTGACAACAATTGAAACTAAAATTCAAACCTATGATGGCAAAATGGTAAAACTGGAGCAGGAAAACAACCAACTCAGAAAAAGGCTGCATGATTTGGAAGAAGCAAACAGACATAAGAGGCTAATAGTTTATGGGGTAGACGAAGGTAGTTGGGAAAAAGGAGATGATACTAGATGCCTAATAAATGAAAAACTGGCACCCACCACAGAAGACCTGGACCCAATAAAAGCTCAACAAATCATCAAAGACATCCCCCTCAGTCATTGTGAATGAATAGGTTCACATGTACTGAACCAAAATTGCCCTGTACTGTTAGAGTTTGCTGACCAAACAGATAGAAGACACCTGTTAAAAATGAAATGTAAACTCCCCCCCCCCCAAGATCTATGTCGAGAAAGAGTTATCACCAGAACATCCTGAAATATGTTAAGACCAATTTACAAGAAAGCCATAAAAATGGATGCATATCAAGGTAAATGCTGCTGGGAGCAAGGAGATCTGATTATTAATAGCAAGAGATACAACACACTGAATATAATATATAATATACCACCTGAGCTGTGCCCAATGAACACCTGCCAATGAGTAAATGAAGACACCCTAATCTATTTTGGCCAGCTATATCCATTCAGTAATTTCCATCAGGCCAAATTCACCACTGACAACAAAACCTTCACGTGCTCCAAGCAATATATTCAATTAAAGAAGGCTGAATTACACAATAACACAACTACAGCACATAAAATCATGCAACTTGACAATGCCACCAAAATCAAAAAAGCAGCAATAAGAATTCCTTCATTCAGAAAGGAAGAATGGGAAGCAAAAGCTGAAGAGCTAGTATATCCAGGGATTATTGCAAAATTTGAATAGAATCCCATGCTTCTGAATATCCTATGGAACACTGGCAACAAGCTTATTGCAGAAGCCACTAAAAACACCATGTGGGGCACTGGCCTAACTCTACATCACCCAATGGCACAAAATCCTGATCAATGGAGTATGCCTGGCATAATGTCAAGAATATTAATGGAAATATGTAATACACATCGATGAGATACAGAATTAACAGTCCTCACAAGTGTACTACAGGGTCATAATAACACCCTAAACAATAGATACTTGAGATGTGCTCATAACCTCTCTCAAGCTTGTTTCCTCATTATCACCACTACTCAATGGGACATAAAACTATTGTGAAAGGAGGAAAACCTCACAGTGAGTATGCTGTATCCTTATAACTTATTATTACTTTCTATGCACTAATAACACAATGACAACATGCAAACATAGAACATTACATTCTTGTGAGATGACCTGCAGTTGTGAGTTATCACATGCTTAAAGAAGTGGTGCTGAGATCACATACAATTGCAAGTCATCACAGTTACTAATCATATTAATGCTGTGACTAGGAAAAATTGTGAGACATCACAGAAATGTTATGCTCTTCTAACTAAATAGTAAATAAAAGTAAAGGGTTGGACATGCACCTACCTATTTCTCATCATGAAAGTTGACAGGTATTTTGTTACTAACTTATTGTCAACCTCATTCTACATTGCACATAATCACTCTGCATGTTACACAGGTATCATGGCCAACCAAATGTCTGCACACCTCAATGTGTTTTTCTAAAAGTCCTGAAATACTTTTTGATAATCTAAACAGGCCAATTGACTATCATATCTCTCACAAGGGTATGTGGAATGACTCATGTGACTACCATGAAATAAATTAATTAATGGGTATGAATAAAAATGGTAATAACTTATTAGTCATGCAACATAATATCTGCAGACTCATGTCAAAAATGACAGATCTTGGCATGACATTGAATAAATTACGAGAATAAGACAGTATAGTGGATGCGGTGTTACTTTGTAAAACTTTCCTCAATGATACCAAATTAAAAAATGCTAAGATCAAAGGGTATCATCTCATTGCCAAAAACTGAATAAATAAAAAGGGTGGAGGAGTTGGAATTCTCCTCAAAGACAATATGAAATATCGAATAAGAAAAGGTCTATCCACAGGCACTATGTATGAAAGTATATTTATAGAGATCGAAAATAGGAATAAAATAAAAATGATACTAGGCTGGCTTTACAGACCACCCAGCACCAATCAAAAACTTTTCATTACTGAATATAACAAACTACTGCAAGCACTATTATCTGAAAGTAACAAAGAATTCCTTTTTGGAATAGACCAAAACTTGGATTTATTAAAAAGTGCACTGCATTCCAATACTCAACACTTTTTAGACAAAACCTTGACTATGATGTATTGCTGACCATAACAAGACTGATACAAATAACTAAGACAACAGCAACACTTATTGACAACATCTACATATCAAAAGGCTTACAGCAAATGTTTGAATTGGGGATATTATTAAGTGATCTATCAGATTACCTACCAGTACTGACACTTATTAAGAACTGTAAGCTAAGTGACAATCAACCTCTAATCTTTGACACCTGAAACCTAACTGATAAAAAAATAAATCAATTGACAAATGAGTTAGATGGAATTAACTGGCATCACATCATACTCTTGGAAGAAGATCCCAGCATAGCCTTCAAACTATTACAAAATGTAATGGATGAAAACTTAGATAAAATTGCCCCGATTCACAAAGTATGTATTAATGGAAAATGCAAGTTAAGCAAGCCCTGGATGACTAAAGTCTCAATAAATCTCTAGAAAATAAGATGATACTCTGTAAAAAAAACTCCTGATCAGGCTGCATCCCTTTATGATTTTATTAGATATAAACAATACTGCAACCACTATAACTGGGTAAAGCATAAGGCAAAAGAATATAAATAAATGTGTTGAATACAAAAATAACACAAAGCAATTATGGAATACAATAAATGGCGTATTGGGTAAAATAAAAAACAAAACAAGTGTTATTGAATGTCTTAGTGTAGATGGTATATCTCATTACTCCCTGGGTGAGATTTTGAATACACTAGCTTTGTATTTTCCCTCAGTGGGATCTAATCTGGCTAATGCTATCCCCAAATCAAAAACCTTGATAAGCCAGTACTTATCAATCCCATGTTCCCATCAAACATTATTTTTAACACTGTGCTCAGCATATGAGATAAACTCGTTAATAAAAAAACCTGCCAAATAAAAATAGCAGTGGTTACGATAACATAAGTAACATCCTTCTCAAGAAAATAGGTCCACACCTCCTTATTCCCCTGACACATATATTTAACCAGTCACTCTCCTGAGGCCAATTCCCAGATGCCATGAAGCTAGCAGAGGTCATTCCACTATACAAGAGTAAAGACTGTAGACAGGCAAATCATTACAGACTGATCTCTGTATTAATCACAATATCTAAATTACTAGAGAGAATAGTTTATAACTGGCTTATGAAATTTGTTGAGTCGAATGAACTCTTATATAAAGTCAATACAGCTTCCATAAGGCTCGATCCTGTCAAGATGTGATACTCAAACTTGTAAGCGATCTGTTAAAAAAACTGCGAACAAAAGCATCACAGTATTGGTGTATTCCTAGACCTATCTAAGGCTTTTGATATGCTAGAACATGAAATTTTAATATCAAAACTATCTCTGTATGGAATCAGAGGCACTTCTAACAACTGGTTTAAAAGCTATCTCAGCAACAGAACCATACAAGTAAAATGCAATACAGAATCTAGTCTGGCACAAACAAAATCAAATGCATACAAAATAGAATATGGAACTGCCCAAGGAAGTAATTTGGGCCCATTACTTTTTATTTTGTTTTGTAATGACATTTATAGGGTAGTAGAAGACTGCAAAACCATACTATTTGCCGATGATGCAACAATTTATTTTTCACATGAAAACAAAAATTATTTGTGGTATTGTCTTATGGAAGACCTAAACCAATTAAGTGACTGGTTTTGTGCTAACAAACTATCCCTAAATCTGACCAAAACAGTTAGTATCTATTTTCCACTCAGCAATAGTCAGGATCAGCCCAAACCTCTCACACTGTGAGATTACACAATTCCATTAATTATGAACACTAAGTTGCTGGGTGTCAACAGCAACAATAAATTAAAATGGGAACAACAATATAATAATGTGTACAACAAATTGAAAATAAATAAAAATTTGTCCTCACTCATTGATCTAGAGCAATTGAAGTTAGCTCATGGTGTAATCAATAAAGCATTACCAGCACCAATTGTAGACAGTTTTAAATGTTTGGGCAAACAAAATTTAGGTCAAAAGACTCATATAATACTCGACTCAAAAATTTGCCAAACATTCTTCCTCATAGTAGTAAAGAATTTAACAACAGCTATCTATGCTCATGTCTATGCAAATTTCAATATCTGCCGGTAAAATTACGACAAACTAAGAAGTGCCACTGTTTTGTCAAAGGTGTTAAGTGATATTTGTTGAATACTAATTAAAACAGAACTAACAGCCATCACATCTGTCAGTTATCACCTATTACTTAAAATTAACACACAATCTTCATCCTTTTCACTGCCCCCAACACCATCACAATTGTAAGTTATCACCTGCATTAGTTTGTATGATTGCGAAAATGGTTATGATGAACAATTTAAAGTCATCACATGTGATAGAGTGATGTATTGCCTAGAAGTCCAGATATACTACTCACCTAATTAAACATGTGCACCAATACTACTGCAAGAAAACAACATGGCAAATGCAGACTTTACAAAATATAATGAATGGTGTCAAACCATGGTGAAAAGACTCCATTATGACTATAATAAACCAACACCATACACCACCAAAGCCAGAAAGATTCCAGAGGGTGGAAAATTTACTACAGAAACTATGGCAAAGATCAGGTATCTACACATGGTGCAGCCAGTTTATCAAACAAATTACGATACCCCAAATCTTTGTGTTGATAGTCTGTTCAATATATTCACCAGTTGGAATGCCCAAGATCCTACTGTTGACAGAATACAATCACAATTTGATGATTACAGTAAGATGGACACTGAAGAATTTGCAGATAGTACCAAAGACATTCTAGAGAAAAAATTGCTTAGTTATGCAGAATGGTCTTACACTATAAACATGTGTACTGTACATCCTGATGAAATTGCCCTGTTTATGTTGTGCAAGATGCTTAGAATCCATGCAATGGTGGAGCACACTGGAGGTGTTTGATCAACAGTAGCAGAAGACTATACAACAGATCTCGACACTTTATGGCTCACATGCAGTGAACACTTAATATATGTCGGTCGTAACATGTACGTAAAACTCCAACCAAGAGAAACTCCACTCCTACCATGCCAGGTCATAAATGAGTGACTACCATATTTACTGTGTTTAGCAACAGGCCAAGTGAGATGTCCCAAAAAACATGCAAAAGGGAATACATTGAAACCAAGTGACGAAACAGATGCAGATACAATGGATGTAGTACTGCACAAAGTCAAATCACAAACAATCCATGGATATCATACATGGTCTAGTGTCACTGGTACAAGAATAGTATATGTCAATGAGGATATTGCTGACACCAACTCCAGCCGTGACCCTTCATTCAGTGGTATAATAGGATCAATAACATTACTCCCTGACACTACTCATGACTACAATACAAGGAGTAAGGGAGAGATCCCAGAACCAGTGTTTAATAGCGGCTCATTTTTTGAGGGATCTGTACCAGATGATGAACAACATTGGATGGAAATCCTACATGGTAAAAAATCTGGAAAACAAACACAATCTAAAAAGGCACCTTCGGCATCTGTATCAGTTAGTACACCCAGTGCTATTCCCAGAACAACTACTCCAATCCATGTGCCATCAGCCGGATATTAAGAACTTTAAGGCATCACATGTTAAAAAACATGTTTAAACAAACATTGTGTACATATTTTAAACACTAGTTTTGTATATATAATCTACAAGTGTTTCTTCCATCTCTGACAGCTAAGTACCTAAAATGAACCTGGAAAAGAGCTTATTTATTTGTCAGAACCAGTACTTGTCTACTCACTTTAACAGATAATGTTTATATACATGTTGCTAATTTTTATAAACTCTGTAAAAATGCCACTATCACAAACTACCAGAGACTGCTTACAATTGTGAGGCATCACAAGGGAATGACAAAATCGTGATCACTAAAAACTGTGAGTTATCACATTTCAAATGTGTATTTTAGAGATGCTCAACCTTATGTATTCTCTTGGTAGTACAAAGCATATGTAACTACATGTATACTTTAAGGATAGTGTGCACAATTAGCTTTCAAGACTTGTTCTAGATAACTAAAACAGAAACAATTTGTTTTTATATTTATTCAACGATACCCATGATATATATTTGCGAATGTATAAAATAATCACAACAAAACCCGGAATTATAAGTCATCACTGGCCTAAAAGTTCTTTTTAGTGATCCATGTAAAGTTGCATATTGGCCATTACCAGTACCAGATACCACAAAAAATTTTAGTACATGAATGGGAGTGTTGTATCATATTCTGTTAAATTACTTGTAAAATAAAGAATGCTACCCACATTGCACTATTATTGCATCATATTTATACATGTTTAAACTAAGAGTTTTTGTATAGCTATGTTTAAATTTCTTCATCTTGGTTCCAAAACTGACTAGTTGGCACAATTGTAAGATTTTTTTCGGCACCAGCTAGTAGTAAATCACTAACTGATTGGATATTGCAAACGCTGTGCAAAGTTATAACAACTTACTACAAGCAAATAATAATAATAATAATAATAATAATAATAATAATTATAATAATTATAATAATAATAATAATAATAATAATAATAATAATAATAAAATGGCGTGAAGACTCAAGAAACTCTATTTTATAAAGTAACTCGTCCTTGCACAGATGCCAGAAGATTATCTTAGAGTTTTTTCTTTAAAAAAAATAACAGAAGTTACACAACAACACGAGCTCATATAAATTTACGTGTTATGAAAGTGTTTCCACACATGAAGCTATTTTTCAGCTAAATTACACACCATGGGGTATATTTGGAGAAGCATGATGAATGCCTTATTTAAGGAACTTCCTCCTGGTTAAAGGATATTCCAGTGTTATTGGGCATCCATTTCTTGTGGCCGCAATAAGAAGATATTAGCAATAAAAATATGAAAAGTTTCTTGTAATAATCTGATTTTGTTTTGTAAAACGTTTTTTATGACTGAAAAGGAAAATATAAGCATGGTAGCCAGGCAACAGAAATAAATATGGCGCCGTTGAAGGAGACTAAATATTAAAAAGCATGTAAGATAAAAATCCTCAAGACCTTCAATCATCAGTGTTTCTATAAAAGTAGGCAGGTGACTTAAGTAAAATAAAATTAATCTGCAGTTTTCTTTCCGCACATGTTCTATTTCTGAAATTGCTCTTCTCAGCTTTTGTCACATCTCCTGAAGTCATCAAACCCAAAACGACGAAATCATTTCAAGTAAAATAAGATTTTTCAACTGAGCCATCAACTGTCATTTTCATATTTAAGGAAGCTCTTAAATATTATTCTGCTGACTGTGTTATCGCCTAATATATATGGAAATGATCACGAGGAAGTTTTCGTATACGTATCTATATGTCACCCCTACTGTCGCTCTTCCTTCTGCCTACGTCGACATATCTCGCTGTTTCTAATGCATAATGCCTTTGTAGCATTCACATTCTGATTTAACAAGGTGAACGTGTGTATTCATTATATGAGTTGGAGTGTGTTTTTTTATTCAGAAAAGAAGCAGAAAAAAACCCAATTACAATAAAATACAGCTTTTCATGCCAGAACAGAGAAGTAGGCGTCTTTCATGGAATGCTCTTCCTAGCCGACGTTAAAGACATAGCGTGATTACTGCTAATGTAACATACAGTGCTTGCAAGTATATAAAAATGTTTTGTATATGTTCCTGACATATATTTTTTAGCAACAACTAGATGGAACCCGTCGGTGCCCGACGGGACTACAAAGAGAGACATATCCACACAGTGAAAACCATTACTGCTCACCTGCCACATTCAGACAGTGCAGCTCACCCAGCTGTGCTGTGTGTGCAGCAAAAATGGGTGGGGTGGATTGTTAGGAT